>JAGFPH010000283.1:440275-513558 GCA_018207615.1 Philaenus spumarius | reverse complement strand
TGGACGCAAGTAGACTTTCTATGACGTGTGCGACGGAGAGAGTAGAAACGATTGTACTTTTTTCTCACACTGCGCTGTACCAAATGATGGTACACTTGATTGCACAGAGACTACGTTACGTAGTTACGTCACAAAGCGAGTCTTGAAATATCGTAAAATCTTGCCCAATATAGCAATTTTCTCAAACACAAAATTCTCTTATCGTATCGAAGGTATATTGATATTAAAAGGTTCTACAAAATTTATCAGTTGCAATTATAAAATCGTTTTTAATTATTGAGGGGCAGAGCGAAGCAGAGTAATATTGTATTATAGACAGAAAGTCATGGTAAAATTCTGTGAGAGAACATGCTTTTCTGTCAGATTTTTGACTAATGAAACCACTTGGATTGTATACAATGTACACTATGGACCAAATGTATTTGGTAGAACTCCGTTTTAATGAAAAACTTCTATTCTACAAAACTTTATTGAGTCTTGCAGGCCATGGTTTTGCCAGTTAATAGCTATGCGGAAATAAATGGTTTGAAATTTAACATTGCTCTTATGGGATACAAATCCAAGACAGCCACCACAGTAGCAGACCCTTAAATTGATGAAATGGGATAACCATGATTAAAATTAAACCAAGCAATAGCGAAGCATTGCCAGGTTCACTAGTTATTTAATAAAACTGTAGCTGGAGGAAAAAAGATGTGTATCTTAGTTGCCCTCAAGAAAATTACCGAAACATTTCTTTGCTGGGTGATACGTTCTTTTCTTGAGACACAAATAACTATTTCATTACACTGCATTCAAATCAGCCGCTTTTCAAATGCTCACAGTGTCTGTAAAACTACTCATTTTTGTACTAGTCTGTAAAATTGTATGTACTTTTATAAAAATAGAAAATAGCTTTTTGATAGCTTCAACAAAACATTATACTCTGTACAATTTTACAAAGTAGTACACAAATGAAAAACACATGTTTTGTAGCTTAAGTAAAACCTTATTCTCAGTAAATAAAACACATAGGTCATGTCAAAGTTTGTCACAATTAGGATGTTTTAGTGTTTGTCTTATTATTGCTGTTATCTAAACATATTAAATTAACCGTAGCGGAAAACAAGCAGACTTTATTACTTCCTGAAAGATCAAAAGCAATTTATGAACATGCATACGTGAGGTTTGTAGAATGGTGTTTTTTTTTATCTGTTTAAGACTTTGCAAACTGAGACAGCTTGCTGATTAAACCATATTTTAAGCCAGCAAATATTTTAAGCCAGCAACTACTGAAGCCAGTGCAAATTACCCAAATCTTGATGAGATGTAAAACCTATATATACTCTGTCTGCGTCCACACATAAGCCTCTGCTGGCAATTTAAATATTCCATCCACCTCATTGATTTAATTTAAAGTTTTCTTTCTATTACTAAAATCACCAAAATTATGATTTGTTCGAACACCATAAAAACTTTGAAACTTTTGTACACAGAGTCAATGATTTGTTACAATTGAAGCCAATAATTGCGCTTCAGGTAAATTTCGAACACAGCACACTTCTTAAAAAAAAATATATATATCAATATATATATCAATGTTTTCTAGAAATCAATTGATCTATAAAGTATTAATTAAGAAAGAACCTTTTCGATAGAAGCGACGAAAGAAATGGCACTCTATGGAAAAGAGCTTTGACATTGCGTAACGTGTACCTAAACCCATTTTGACTATTTATTTGCAATCTTACGATTATATAGCAGCTGTATGCCAGGCATAGCTTAATTAATTGTATGCCAGAAAGTATTAAAATATGTGCAAAGAATCTGTTACGTAATATTTTATTCGGTCAAGAAAATGTACATTTTTATTGCAATGCAATATCTTAACTTAATTTATGAGTCTTTATTTTAGTTTATCACCAAAATTTACGAAAGTTATCTTTATGTGGTCTATGTTTTGCTCAAGTGTTTTATTCTTACAAGTATGTGTTATGGTAATACTCAGTGCCTGTGTTGTGGTGTATATCTATAATGAAAACAAGTTATATTTAATATAAAAACGGAACCTTTGCTTTTGTAATGAAAAATCTTGTTTAGTAGATAAAATCATAAAGTTAGAAATCTATTTATAATTTAATGTCCATTTTAATATTTAAAATTTTTTATATTTTACGAAAACAAATTTAATACAAAGTATTTTTTTTTACCATTTTGAGGATCGAACTTTTTATTAAAATTATTGGTTCTAGTTGTTCCTTATGATCTAAGCTTTAATTTTGAAGTCATTTTGACCATTTGGGCCATATAAATCGTAATGTTTAGCTTCAATTTCGTGTTTTTACGTAAAATGTCGTATTTCTAGACTTATAAATAAAATTTTCTGATTGGTTTAACTTTAAGTTACAAATATTTATATGAATGCTTACAACTATACATTAGGAAATTTTTTATTTGTTTAAGATCACTCTGGACCATTTTTTACATTTTTGACCCCATGGATCGCGTTGAAAAATGAATGAAAAAATGAATTAAATTTACAATTTGCAATGTTGTTTCAGATTTTCCCTAAAACCTACCGTTAAGAAGCTTCACCTGATTCAAAAGTCTGTAAACCATAAAGTTTAAGAAAAACACACACTTTTTGAGTTATAACTAATAAACTATGCAACTAACAGAATCAGCAATGGCCATTTGAAAGAAATCGGCTATCTGAATCCAATGAATATAGTTATGAGCAGAAACGAACCTAAAAGAGGGCGAAATAGTCGTCTTTGGTCACAATGACTTCACAACATTTGAACGAATGGATTTTTTCGAATGTGGATTCCTCATAAACTTTCTCAAAGAAATGATGCGTCTAATGGGTGAAACCCCAGCATTCTCAGTTGATGCTGAGCGTTTAGCCGTTCTTAGTTGATAAACATACAGACACGATTTTATTGTATTATATACCTTACTTTGATGTTATTGCCTTATAGAGAAGTACTCATGTGCGGTGTTACGATACTACTTTATCAATTTAACGCATGACATAGAAATTTGTGCGATAAGGAAAGAAGATCAATGATGTCAGGGGGGAATGAGATAACAGACAACAATAGCGCTTCCCTGCCTCGCAGCTCCTTTAGTAAACCCAATCTATCTTTGGGTTAAAATTACACTAACATTGCTTCTGGTCTTCTATGTTTTCAAAACAATTCGATTTCCTATCTTTTTGTTATAACTTCACTTCGTTACAAGTCGAGGGAGCATTTCTTCCCCATGTTAAATACAACAATAAAGTAGCAAAGTAAGTGCACAAAGCTCCTTAAAACGTGCTAAAGTGTTAAATCATGTCCAAAGACGTAAATTACCCACTTTTTTACGTAATATTTTATTCGGACAAGCAGATATACATTTTTATTGTAATGCAATATCTTGACTTATTTTTTGAGTCTTTATTTTAACGAGCTTGTTTATTATAAAAATTAACGAAAGTTATCTTTATGTTTGTTTTGCTGTTATATTCAGGTATTATATTCGTTCAAGTATATTTAGTGCTAATACTAGTTACTAATATTTAGTGTCTGTATTTTGGTGTAGGCTATATCTACAATGAAAATAAGATATATTTATATAAAAACAGAATGTTTGCTTTTGTAAAATGCTTGTAATGGATCTGGGTTGCATATATGTACATAAGTAAATATGAGTTATAGTAGGGTGAAAATAGAAAATCCTCTAAACAGTATTTTTTTTGGAATAGGTAGATTTTGGGTTCTAGATTAAATGTCAGACTTTGCATCTGCGCCACAAGTGGGGCAACATTATCAATAATAAGTGGCTGAGGGTTATTGCAGCCATTTTAGGTTGTATAGTATCACATTGAAATCTGTCGACACATTTTGATTAAAGCTAAATTAAAATACGAAGGCCCAATTGAACTTAATTAAACAGATTTTAATCCGAGATATCCGATATTTTTGACAGTTTTTATTTTCATAAAAAAGAACACTCTTACATATGGTGTTTTCGTGAAAACAAATTATTTTTACATATGAATAATTGGAAAATATTTTTAAAGATATATAGTTTAGTAGATAAAATCATAAAGTTATCCATTTATTGACAATTTAATGTCCATTTCAATATTTAAAGATTTTATATTTAACGAAAATTTACCACAAAGCATTTTCTTACCATTTTGGTGATCGAACATTTTACGAAAATGATTGGTTCTAGTTGTTCCTTAGGCTTTAAGGTGTAATTTGCGCCCTTTCAGAAATAATTTTGACCATTTGGGCCCTATAAATTCGTAATGTTAGCTCAAATTTTGTGTTTTTACGTAAACTGATGTATTTCTAGTTATATAAATAAAATGTTCTGAGTGTTAACTTATTAAACGAGCGATTCTTGTATATTTGTTTATACATTTATTTCGGGGATCTCGCGAACGGCTCTAACGATTTTGATGAAATTTTGCATGTAGGGATTTTTTGACGTCAGGAATCGAATGCGCTAGGTCTTATGTCTGCAAAATTGCGCATAAAACTTAAACTCTGAACTTCTTTTATATACCATCTTTGAAGTCACTAAGTATAGGAGAATAGCTATCTTATCTTATTAAACGAGTAATTCTTGTATATTTGTTTATACATTTATTTCGGGGATCTCGCTAACGGCTCTAACGATTTCGTTGAACATTTGTATAGAGGGGGTTTTTGAAGTCAGGAATCGAATGCTCTAGGTCTTATGTCTGCAAAAATGCGCATAAAATTTAAACTCTGAACGTCTTTTATATACCACCTTTGAAGTCACTAAATATAGGCGAATAGATACATTATAGATACAATAAAAATCTTTTACAAACAGATGTTAATCTGTTAATTTTAGCTCCATATGTTTATATACTATTTAACAAACATAAATCATTAACAATGTATCAGGTGGTATAATTTTCAACTTATTTCTTTATTCAAACACCAAACGTAACTAAAACATTATTTTTGTGCTGTTATTAACCGTTCTGAAAATCTTTTCACCAGTTTCTACATTCTTTGTATTTCTATAAAGGTAATATAAATTATCTAATGATTATAATTATTATTTGTTATTTCTAAACTACATAAACAATATCAAATAGGTTATACTGTATAACCTACATGTACCTATAGAGATTTTTGGACGTCAGGATTCAAATGCGTTAGGTTTTTATTAAAAAATTCTAATTAAATGTTAGGACTAATTACATACTTTTAAAATTTAAATAAACAGTTCATATGTACTCGTACGTAAGATCGAAAAATATTCATATTTATTCAGTATGCAAATCGTATTTACATATATTTTCCTAAAAAAAAATGTTTTAAATACTGAGCGATGCTCGGTCGCCCAGGTACTGGTACTTTAAGTTAAAAATATTTATATGTAACTATACATAAGGAAAATGCTAATTCTTTGAAGATCACTTCGGACCATTTGGGCCAAAAATCGTTATTAGCGAATTTCCATAGGAAAAATGAGCTATTGCAGTCGCCCTTAAGGTAAGACCCAATTTCGGGAGTAGAAAATGAGCACGACCATGGTCCACAGAACACGTTAAAAATCATTAAAAATCATATATATTGCAACGGTTGGGCCTTATGCAATGTGTGAAAAATCAAGATTTCATAGCAGAAGTTGATGTGCACCCTATACTTAAATAGATTAAAAGAAGATAAGTCCAGGCCAAATGTACTGAGTCAACAGATATGGACTTTTGTCCTGGAGCTTGTTTCAAGTTGTTTAAAAGACTAATGAAAAATTAGTTGTTTTATATGAGAATAAGGTGTTAAATAAAATGATAAAATTGATGAATTTTATGGGTAAATGTGAAACACGGGAGGTGTAGACATTGGCCATGGAAATCACAATTTTGTAAATTAAAAAATGGTTAAGTTAAAAAGGGTTAAAGTTATAGAAAATCCTCAAATTTGATCAAGAGTATATGAAAAAGATATTTTTGAAAAGAGTAAGAGAAGTTGAATAAAAAATGTTAAATAACAAATTAAGAAATTTTTGGTATTTTAGAAGTTAGAGATAATTGTTAAAGTTTGAAGGTGAAAAAGCACCTGAAAAAATGAAAAAGTAAACAAGTAACAAAGGAGTAAAAGTTTTATAAGATAAAATTTTGTAAATTGTTAATTAATTAAAATAATAGGTGAAAAGGTTCACACCTATATTTTGCTAAAAATAAAAGGAAAAAGGTGATAAAATAAATGACCTAGTGTTAAGAAAGTAATAATAAAATAAAATTGTAAATCTCAAGTTAAAGTATCAATTAACAAGTAAAATTTCAAATCCAAAAGTAAATGTTAAAATAGGCAAATTTACAAGTCCCTAAAGCAAAAGAAAAATCATCGGACAGAATTGAAATTTTGGCTAGTAAAATATAAAACCATAACCATCATATAAGAAAAAAGAAAAAAGATTTTCCCTCAAAAACAGAAGAGTTTCCGCGAGGAAAAACCGCGGAAAACGCGAAGTCGCGCCGTAAGAAACCAAACGTCGTACGACCATCACTCATGTTTGAGAAGAAAGAAAAAAGTACCAGGATTAAGACTACGAAAACCGCAATTCTTTAAAACAAATTCCAGAGAAACTACAGGGAATATAAATAAAACAATGGGACAATATGCCAGTAGAGGGAGTAACTGATAGCAAGATGAGCCGTCAAACTAGGAAGTTAGTGGGGGTAGTACCAACCCAAGAACTTCAGAAAAAAATACAAGCTGCATGGCGAGATGGCGAAAAAGGGATAGAAAAGCAGGGAAGAAGTTGGTATCCCGGAGGCGGCAAAACAGCCGATAAAAGGAGCGTACAGCGTCGGAGGCAGGGGACTTCACGATGGAATTTTTCTCTGAGTAGAGATGTGTTAGAAAAAATCTGCGATACTAAAGTAAAGTATTTTTCAAGTAGAAGCAGTGTTTTATGAAGTCAGCGGTACGAACTGTGTTAATCTAGCAGTGAACATTTTAATTAATTAAAATATTATGAAATATAATATTTTACAGAACAGTTTCTATAAAAAATCCATCGAACTTATATAAAAATTAAATAAATGAACGGAGACAGTGTTATATCGGTTATCATTACAGACAGTGAAAAAACAGTCGAACAATTTAAGTGAAATAGGCTATAAGTGGTTAATGTAGCAGGTGCGTCTAAACCATAGTAAATGACGTACGACAATTACAGGACGGAGGTAATGGTGATAACGGGAACATAGAATGGACTTTGAGAAATTACTGGAATAAATAAGCGAAAACCAAACCAGGGAAGGCACTAGAAGACGTCATGGAAATTCAAACCAGGAGAACTTCAACCAGGCAGAATCTGAAACCACAGGAGACGTTCAACTACACCAACGATAACCGGACTTCAGGGAGGCTGTATTTCCATCAACATTCCTGGGAAAGCAGTTCAGAGTCAAGGGTCGCAGTAATAAAAGGTCTGTCAAAAAAGTTACGATGTCCCCTATTAAAATATTGCCTGAGTTAAATTCAAATAATTATTGATACTGGGTTGAGATAGTTAAATTAGGTTTTTCAAAATATAAAATTATAAGTCTTGTAAATTAAATATTTAAAATCAGTTTCATAATTAAATAATTAAATAATAAATATTAACAGAAGGAATAATTAAGTATGAATAAATAATAAATGGTTCTACCTAAAAGAAGTAATAAATTGATGTAAATAGTAAATCTAGTTTAAAAAATTTATTTCTGTAGTGGAAAGAACCACAAAGAATTTTGAGTTATTTGTTGAATAAATTCTCTTTTGATTTAAAATAATATAAATAATTTACCTTGTTCAAGAAATTCCTATTATCTGAGTATCCTATATGATAAGTTTTTTTCAGTGTATGATCAATATCGAAGGTTCACAAAGCACAAATAATTGAATTATTCTAAGGTTAGTTCCTCTGTTCTCACTCCTCAGAGATCGTCGAATAAAATTAAAATTAATTACTGAGCTGAGCATATTTAAAGTTAATAGTAACTTCAATAACTGGAAGAAATTAAAAAAAATATTTTTCATTAAGGTGACTATAGGCATAGTTATCCTAACCAGAGTTATATCACCTAGGCTATCAAAATTAATTTGCCTTATACTTCCAGTAGGTGGTATAATCTCTTTATTTAGTGACAAAGTAGGGAAATCCTACAGACAGAAAAATTGTGCAAAGTTTGCGCGCTCTGTCGTCGCAATATATATATGTGTTAGGTGGATCGAGGTAAATATATATATTTAGGCCTATGTATATATGTGTGCGCACTCTAACGGATGCATTTTACGTCCGATTTGGACCAAATTTGGTACACACATTGGGTTTCTAAGTCGCTTGGACGAGTTCGTTAGCCAACAAAAATTACCGAAAGTAGATCAAATTTGTAACCAGAAGTAAAAATTTTTTGAGGATTTTCGTACTAGAATTAATTTTTTTTAAAGTTTTCTTTAAAAAAATAGACATACGAAATAATTCTGCACATTTTTTTTTATGCTACCTTATAGTCTATCTGGTTCCCCCAAAAACAATAAAAACGTAAAATAAAGTAAAAGTACCAGAATTAAATCCACGGCTTTTACCGTAGTGACCGATGGCAATATATTTGGTACATGATGGCAGCAACTTCGTGAGTAGATCAATTTCCCAAATAGTTGTTTGAAATCCCAAAACATATATAAATTTAATTTTGGAAATTCGCTCAACTCACGTCAGCGGTTCAGCTGCGTGGTCGAATTATTTCTAGCTATTTTTACTCAAATTACGTAAAATGTTTACATTTTTGACGAAGAACTTAATTTTTTGCGTTTTTTATACTGTAACACAACGATAAAAAAAATGTATTTAGTATATAAAAATGAACCTTTGAATAGGTTTAGAAATTATTTTGACATTTTGGGCTCAAGAATTGATTATTATGCTTGATTTTCGTTTCTTTTTTTATTATAATTTTACGTCTATTGATAAACAAATAACAAATTTGAAATATTTTGAACATTTTAGTCGGAGTAACTCACTATGAGTTTCCGTCCCTGCTCGCTTTGCTCACTAACCTTCACGGCGACGCACGGCAATGCAAGTCGATTATTGTATACTCTGATATTTTTAGGAAATGACGATTGATTATAACAGATGAACTTGGATCAAGGTAGGGTTGGAGGGGGCAGACGTGACTTAGATCCTGACGCATGCGCAATATGGTCAGAGTTTTTGCGTGAATGACAGGATTCAATATATTCTATTTTCACTCTATTTTATACAATAGAGACAACAAAGTGATCTAGTTATACGATTGTTTTTAACTGTAAAGTTAATAAACCATTGACATACTTAACAAATTATAATATTGTAGTGGTTAGTCCCAATTTGACTTATTCGGTCTTATGCTTATCTAGAACCTGAATGTCAGACATAGCCAATTGTATGACAGAAAATATTCAAACACATTCAAATAGTAAATTCTCCAATTTGTTATGTAATATTTTATTCGGACAAGCAAATGTATATTTTTATTGTAATGCAATAACTTGACTTAATTTTTGAGTCTTTATTTTAGCGAGCTCGTTTATCATCAAAATTAACGAAAGTAATCTTTATGTATGTTTTAGCTTTATACTCAGGTGTTGCATTCTCGTAAGTATGTATGCTAATATTGAGTGCCTGTGCTTTGGTGTATATCTACAACGAAAATAAGACATATTGATATAAAAACAGAATGTTTGATTTTGTAAAATTCTTGTAATGGATCTTGTTGTAAGTATGTTTATAAGTTAAGTAAATATAAGTTTGTTGTAGATATGTGTGTTAGTAAAATGACTGGAAGTCTACAATTTTGTAGATTTAAATGCGTATATTTGTTGCAGTACTTATTGGGATCTCGTTCGACTGCAGCTCATTCGTCTGTTTCTTTTAGTTGTGTGTGATTTATAAATAAATGTTTTTAAAACCACCAAACACATTTTTGATTACCTTGTCCGTTATTGTTTCTGTAGTTTTTTGTTAGAACGTTGTTTTATTTTTTCTTTAATTTGATAAAATATTACGTTTATTTGTTATTGTTTAGTTATAATAATTAGTAGTAGTTGTAATAATTAATAGTAAAATAGTTTGTTATCATTAATTGCATCAATTTTGTAAATCAGGAACAATAGAAACCAAAAAATAACTTAGTCACAATCAGGTCTAATATAGTCCAGTCAAGTTGTCAAAAAAGGTTGAAAATTAAAAAAATGTCTAAACTTTTTGTAGATTAAGGGTCTGACTTTGCATTTGCGCCGCAAGTGGGGCAACACTTTCAAAAATAGGTTATATCAGGTTGTAGAGTATCAAATTAAAATATGTCGACACAGTTTAATTAAGGACTCAAACACGATTGCCTTTAACAATATTGGACTTAATTTGATATACGATTGCCTTTAACAATATTGGATTTAATTTGATAGATTTAAACACGAGATATCAGATACTTTGGACAGGTTTTTTCATTAAAAACACACTCTTACAGTAAACAAAATGGCATTTTTGATCAACCAAATTATTTTTACCTATGAATACTTTGAACATCTTTTGTAAGGTATACTTTAGTAGATCAAATCATAAAGTTAGCCATTTATTGGCAATTTAATTAAATTTTCAATATTTAAAAGTTATTTATAATTTACGAAAATAAATTTTTATCACAAAGCCGTTTTTTTACCATTTTGTGGAATTAAACTTTTTTTTAAATGAATGGTTCTAGTTGTTTCTTAGGCGCTAAGTTTTAATTTGCCCCCTTTCGGATTTCATTTGAACTATTTTGGTCCGAGAAATCGTAATTTATAGCTCAAATTTCGCGTTTTTACATAAAATGTCATGATTCTAGATACATAAACGAAATTTTTTGAATGTTATCATACATTAAGTCACACATATTTATATGAATGTAAACAATCTATACATAGGAACAAGGCAGATTTAATTGGTTCAAGACTTTCGACCATTCGTTATTTCTAACTCTTTTGATTAATTTACGTACAATTTTCACATTTTTGACGTAGAACTTAATTATTTTGGGTTCTTTATTATGTAACCCAACGATTTAAAAGAACCCAAATATTTAGTATATCAAAATAAACATTTGAAGGCTATTTATAAATAATGTTGACCATTTGGGCATAACCCAATAACTTAATTCTTTTGGGGTTTTTATACTGTAACACAATGATAAAAAAAAGTATTAGTATGTCGAAATGAACATTTGAAGGGGGTTTAGAAATAATGTTGACCATTTGGGTCCAAGAATTGATCATTAAGAATGATTTTCATTTCTTCTTTAATTATAATTTTGAGTTAAATGATAATTAATAAAATAACAAATTTAATGTACGTATGTACTCATAAGATCCAAATACTCTTTTACTTTATTTTAAGGGATTTAAGAAATATTTGAACATTTGTACCCGAGTAACTCACTATAATGGCTTCGCTTACTAAACTCCACGGCGATCGGCGGCAATGTAAATGCACATAAATTATTCTATACTCTGATATTTTCAGAAAATGACTATTGATTAAGACAGATTCACTTGATAAAGCGAGGTAGGGTGGTTTGGGGCAGAAGTTGACGCATGCGCAATTGGATCAGAGTATTGCGAGAATGACAGGATTTTTTGTACAATAGAGAGAACTAAGTGTTCTAGTTATACGATTATGACCAAAATACGATATTACTGTAATCAGACATGGCACGAACGGCAAAATAGTATTTCAAACTGGTCAGGTATGCCTAGTAAAGAATAAAGTTAGCATAATTTTAATAGTGATATGTGTTTTAATTATAATATAGTAAGCCTTTGTCGTTGAGTTTTGTTTGTGCATAATTTTACCTAAATTCACAAAACTGTTGGGTGTAAAAATAAAAACTATCTGAATATACATTTTCCAAGCTAGTTGCTATTGTAATGTATGCAAATGCTTTCAAGAAACGTATTTTGGTTCACTATAGGCCTAAACTAAAATTGTGTTAAGTTTTTGATCCGATTAGGCAGTTTTATTTATAATATGTAACAACAGAATCTTGAATTATAATACAGGAAGCCTTTTTCGTTGTTTTTTTGCGTATGTTTTTGTAGTTAACTTAACCTAGAAAAAGCTGTTGTTTGTGAAGAATAATTTACTGATTATTTTTTACCCATTAAATAACGAATTTTTCTAAATCCTTTCTTATTGAGCATCTATCACCCCGTAAACTATGCCCAAGTTGTTTTTGCTCTAAATTGAATTATGAATCTGTCAGTCAGTCAAGACTTCTTCTTTTATAGATAGCTGTATCCGCGACTTTATAGAGATTTTTTGCATTTTAAACCCCTTAAATATCGTTAGAGAAAAGTTTCAAAAATGAAAGTGTGTACAATTAAATTTACAATTAGGAAGGTATAGTCTCAGATTTTCCTAAAACCTACATCTGTTTAAACAGTTGGTAAACTAAAAAGTTTAAGAAAACCGCACACATTTGATTATATAACTCCTAAACTATGCAACCTACAGAATCGGCAGTGGCCCTTTGAAAGAACTCTGCGAGCTGAGTCCAACGAGAATCTTAAAGTTAATACAGGTGACCAGTCTAAAGTTATAAGCAGAAACGAGCGTAAATATGTATAAATAGTCGTCACTAATAATTTCACAACCTTTGAACAAATGCACTGTTTCGTACGTGAATTTCTCCTTAAGAAATGCAGTGTCTAATGGATCAAACATCAGCTTTATTTATATATTCAGCCGTTCATGCCGTTATAAACAGAGATAGGCACAATTTTATTGTATTTGTAGATTGTGAAAAATATCTTACTTGACGTTATTGCCTAAAGGATAAAATACTCATACGCTCTGTCATGATGCATTTAAACTTTATACATTTTAGGCATGACATGGATATTTATGTGATAAGGACGGAAGATAAATGATGTCAGCGGGGAATGAGATAACAGGCAATCAATAGCGCTTACCCGCAGCTCCTTCAGTAAACCCAATCTATCCCGTTTACACTAACATTGCTTCTGGTCTTCTATGTTTTTCAAACCATTCGATTTCCTACCTTTTTGTTACAAGCTAACTTTGTTACAAGTCGAGCGAGGATTTCGTCCCCAGATTAAGTTACAATCATAGGGTAAGTGAACAAAGCTCCTTCACACGTAAACTTATTTTATAAATAATTACCTATAAAAGCGTCCATACATGAGTAACGAAAGAATTTTCCATGTTAAAAATCCCTAAAGTCATATAAAGTTTGTATATAGTTTGTTGGCTACTATTTATTGCTATTGTTGGTAATTTATTATTAAGTACGAAATAAACAAAAAGCGTTGTAAAAGATATCTATTTTCATGAACTTTTAAACTCAAACTCAAAACATGTCATGGTATGCTGCAGCGTAAATTTGTTTATAACAGTTTGAAAATACATATACATGTTCAACTTAGTTAGGCGAATTAAATATAATATTTTATAACTACTAAAACTACTCTAGACTAAAACAATATTTCTTATAATTGTACACAATTATCGAGTTAAAATCCTCAGAGAAAAGTTAGCCTGAATAACTTTTGTTGTTTGTAAATTTGTAAATAGCATTTTTTAAATAAAAAACAAAACAAAAAATGAATATCCACAGAAAAACGATATGATACAAAACCAATATTACAGTTGGGGTTTCCGTATGTATACTGTTTGTACATTAATCTATTTATGCGTAACAAAATAATTAATTTGATCGTAAATTTTCATAATAAAACAAGAAACAGTAAGGTACACTAATGAAAACGATTCTAAAGACAATTTAAAACGAGATACGATGTTTTCTTGAACCACATTTTTATTATAGTGTGTATTTTGTAAGTATGTCGAAGCTGCGCCATTTGTAGCAATCATCTTAAATTGAAAATCTCAAAAAGTTACTAATACTAGTCTCTAAACAACTAACCATCGTACGGTCGTCTTCAAAATCTCTAAGTCGTCTTACATGTTTGTTAGCTATGCATATCGTTTAAGACATTGCTTTTAAAATTTAGTTTTCATAAAAAACAATTATAACTGCTAAATTGCTCTGTAAGATGCATTCCGACCTCTCTGTATTTTATCGGTATATGGTTGTACTTATAATTGACTTACGCAACGACCAACTCCTCTCAAATTATAGGCTAAAATCAATTATACTATACATTCTAAATTTTTTTAGCAATATCGCTCCAGCAATGCAAACCTATATAATGTATATATATTATATTACATTATATGTTAATATGCTAGTTATGTACATACCTACATGCTAATGTATATATTATAGCAATGCTGTAATATATAGTTTAGTTGCTGTCAAAATGTTATAAAAGTGAATTATTAGTTCCACATGTTTAATGGGAAGTTACTTCTTTAGTGTAATATGCAATTTTTACATTTTTTAATCATGTTTTCTATTTGAGTATTTATATTGGGCCAATATACCATAAATTTTGCTCTCAATTGAGTTTTAATTACTCCACTGTGAGTATAATGGAGCCTAATTAACATTTCATGTCTCACATTTTAAGGAATCACTACATGAGTCACTAAGTTTGTTTAGTTATTGTCTGTCACTAATACTAAGATAATTTATTGTGAAACGCAATTGTGCTTCTAATTCATCACTATCTACAGTTGTGTCATCATCTTGTTGGCTTATTTCACTATTTAACTTTGATAAAATATCTGATATGTACAATTCTTTACCTTTTTTTGTAAACTCATTCGAAATCACTTTTGCAATTGAATACTCACACGCTAAAGGCGTGTTGGACATGACTATGTTCTTTTTAAATATTGCCGCTAATGGCTTATGATTTATTTATATCTTAAAACTATCTCTACTTAACACCAAATACATATTGATGAAATTTTTGACATCCATACAGAACAGCCAGCCATACTTTTTCAATCTGTGCGTTTGCTTGTTGTGTTCTATTTAATGATTTAGATGTGTACGCTACAGGTACACTACTTTATAATACATTTTTACCAAGAGAATGGATAGATGGGCTGATAATAATTGGCTTATTTGTATCAACAAATTGTAAAACAGGCATACTTGTTAACATACTGTTTAATTGATTAAAACTTTATAGAAAATATATAGACAAACAACACAAACTAGCAATACTATAAATGCATCCTCGAACCATCCACAATCACACAAAAAAGCAGCATACTATAATATGATGTATCGAGCCTTAACCGTACCCATGCAACCAGACGACCTAAACAATGAAATGGAAATTATCAAACGTATAGTGCAAAACAATGGTTTTAAAATACATTGTTAACTGTTAACATAAAATTTACATAAATACGTTGTTAACATAAAATACAGAAAAAACTTGAAAACCATAGGAAACCTCTACACTGCAATAACGTCAACAAAAAGATAAAACACATCCTAGTGCAATACACACCAATTTTTGATCAACAAGTCCGCAAACATTTCAAGAAATATAACTGCAACAAGAAACAGTTTATCACGATATTTCAACCACACAAAACATAACCAAGATCTATACAACTATAGCGCTATATACAAACTAAATTGCAGTGATTGTGATAAGTAAGTACTACATCGGACAAACTGGCAGAACATTTAGAGATCATATTACACTCAGCAGCAGAAGCAATAAAACTACAAACTCAGCATTTACAGAACATTTAATTGATAACCAACATTCTTACACCAGCATACAAGAGAATATGTCAGTGATGCATGCAGTAAATAAAGGAAACACTATGAACGTCATTGAAGATTATGAGATTTATAAACACCCAAAAGCAATCCAAAAAATTTTGTTTAGACAAAATTTAATTTTGCTCCTAATTGCCTTTATATTGCCAACAACATCGAATCAAAGAGGCAAAAGAAAATCTAGTAGGCCACAAGGTACAATCTGATAAGAATTTAACAGAACTGCACCTTTACCTTTCCAAATCAGGTTTGTAGGAAGTGACACACTAAAATGAGGTACTTCTCAAGTGGAAATTTAAATTATTATTGTTTTAACAAATTTTATTTCTCTGACTTGTACGACCAAGTTACGAAAATATATGTTAAATTAAGTGTTGTGTATATAAATGAGTGTTTGAGTGGACATTGATAGCTGGCTTAATGATGCTGCCTGTGGCAGTGAAACATGTAGCCACATATTAAAACAAGGTAAAGTAAAACTAGAGACTACAGTTGGCAATAAATACATAATATATATAAATTCATCTAAGGCCATCAACAATGAATATAATCTTATTTTCATCTATTATTGTTACGCCATTTTCTGTTATCTGACCTACAAAGTTAAGTTCACTTTTATCTATTTTACATTTTGATTTGTTTAACTTTACATTTTTACACCTTAATTTGTTCAAAACTAACCTCAACCGTTCATTTCGCACTTTTTTTTATTGTTATACCACAAAGAAATAAATCATCTCCATAAATTTCAACCCAATCAATGTTTTCAAACATTTGTTTCATACGCTGCTGAAATATTTCAGTAGCTTTACCTAGCCTATTCTTCCAAAATGTGTGTTAAATGACTACTTGATTCTGTTAATATTATGTGAAAAAATCCCGACTTTATATGTAATGCACTAAAAAATTAGCTCACTTAATTTACTGGATATTTCATCAAAGGATGGAATCTGATAATGCTGTCGCATTGATTAATTAGTACTTCATTGAAGTCTTTGGCTCCATACATAACCTAATATCACTGGTTTGTCTTTTATCGTATTACTAGAGAGTTCACCCAACTCTCAGCTATTTTAAATTTTTCTAGATTATTAACTTTTCCTGTCTAGGCTTTAGTGCTAAAGGCACTTTTCTACAGGAATGTATTTAAGAAACACTGTTTGGATTTAGTTTTATGTCATACTAGCTGACCCGTGCGAAGCATTCGCATTCTAACTTACTTAAATACCACTTAATTAAAGTACACACCGTATATTTAGTATCGTATATTGCATATTTAGTGCGTCATATAGCAATGTAGTGGCGTAACGGCAGCTCTCCAGCTGGGTATTGTTATCATCAGTGTTGCCAACGCCAGGAAAATTTTATTTTTTCTTATAATTGTATTTTGTATATTTTCCCGGTGTAGCGGTTAAGGAAAGCTTTAAAATGATGCCTCATTCATATAATTTGATGATGTATTAAGGAAGTTATGGCGTACCGATTCTCCTGAAATATAACCTTCTGTTAAATCTTTATATTCAGCAAATATGTCTTGACCACTTTATGCATGTGGTTTGATTTATTCTGCAGTCTTTCTAATTAAATCTAACTGTATACATGTGTTTAATCCTAAAATACAAGTGGAGTGTGAATCTACAACATAAAAATCTATGTTATACAATTTGTTATTATGTTTACAATCTAGTACCGTATGCACCTACCGACTACATTAATCTCTGACCTGTATTCGCGGTTAGTCTACATGTAGTTGATAGTATTTTATTTATATTCACTCCCATCTTATTCAACATGGTCATATTCAATATATTCATTTGAGCTTCTGAATATAATTTAAAATTAGCATCAAGACTATTTACAATAATATTTACAGACCATTCTTTATCATTTACAAATCTGTTTAATTCAACTAAAAATAATTCATTATTTTCACAGACAACATTAATTTTTTTATTTGTACATTGTTTGGCAAAATGGTTTAATTATTACACTTAATACAAGTTTTAACATATGCTGGACATTTAAATAAAGAATGTCTGTAGTCACTGTAGGCTTGCTTATAAACTTAGACCTAGTATATCGGGTTGTTGTAACTGGTTGCTGCTGCTATTGCATATTCCTGTTCCTCTTTGATTTTTTATGTCTGTCTGCTGATAGACTTTATGTACCTCTGTATCTGGATTGTCTGTTGTACAAACATTTTCATGTTGAGACTTGGATCTCTCTGCTGCCCTACATATCTCTAAGGCTTAATTTAAATCTAGATTTTTATTCTTAATAAACGATCTTTTATGCACATATCTTCAACGCCTAAAACTGTTATATTTTTGATTAAACTGTCAGTTAGTTGTAAAAATTCACACGTTGACCTGAAGTATCTTAGGTCTGTTACATATTGATCTATTGATTCAATCACTTTCTGTTCTCTTAAAAAAAAAAGAAAAAAAGAAATGTTTTTCATACGTTACATTACATTGGTAAAGTTTAGTCATAACCTTGTTAATTTCATTTTTGTCTTCTACGTCACTAAACACAAAATTGTTATACACTTTAAGACCCCTATCTCCTATTATATTCAAAAGTAAAGCAACTTGATACTCACTCAGTTCAGTTTTATTCTTACTTGCTATTAAATATATTGCAAACTTTTGCTGAAAGCATTTCCAATTTTTTCCATGATTTTTATGCAATGCTTGTACTATAATGGTTGCAGATTATTGTTATGTTAGTTATTGAATGTGTGTTAAATTATATCAGACCGTCTTCTACAGCATTCATATTTATTCTGCTCTCCTATCTGCTTTCTGACGTGTCATGTTAACATTTAATTGTACAGTGTTGCCAACTTCATGAGATCGCCCAGGAAATTAGTCCTATAGCCAAATCAAAGTATTGTCCGGCTGATGTTTTTGATTATGTTTTATATTTGTTTAGTATTTAGTCTATGAAAGGTAATTTCAAAACTACTGATGAACTATAAACTAAACAAAAAAATCTTTTATTTTTTTTAAATATCTCGAAAACGGTCAACTTTAGTAAAATACTTTTATATACAAATTAAATTATAATAAAAATCATCTCGACTTTTTCGTACCGCTATCAGTTTAAAAAAAATTCCAACTTCTTTTGAACATTGCCTAATATGAAATCGTCTAAGCTTTTCATTTAGTATTTTTTTAAAGTTACTGTAAGCGCGATTGTTGTATTTATTCATACTTACTAGGCTCAAACATGTTACGAAAAACTTATTTAATAAATGTTATTTAAAATGTCTTGTTTGGTTCACAACTATAAATTTTAACGAATACGGAAGAATAAATTACTCGGAAAGAATAATAATAAAGATAGTAATCGGCCTTTGCATTTTCATTTGACTCTGCAAGTTTGGCACGTCATAAAAACCTTTGTAGAGTGCAGAGTTTAAACTATTTTCATACAAAAAGAGTCCCTAAACTAAGTTTCCGCGATTGAAAATATTTTATACACAGTAAGTTCTCAATTTTAAACATGTAGGTTACATGTTGTTAAAAGATCTTCAAAAATTAAATCAAAAAGATTAGGGTGCTTCCATTGTGATTGTGAAAACTTTGTGGTGCTTACCAATTATCTGAAGACAATTCTTTAGTTATTATTCATTCCATTTTGCTGGCAAAGATATACGATATCTGTTATTTTGAATGTTGTGTAATTTTTGCATTACTGTCAAAAATATTAATGATAAAAAGTATTATCTTTATAGATAAAATTATGATTTAGCAATTTAAAGTAAATAAGCGTTGTACAATTGACGTGTTATTGATATCACAAACATATATAAGGTCTTAATATAAAATATCATGCAATCAGTGTATACGTGATGGAACAGTGGAAAGGTCGTGTTGCCGTGGTTACAGGAGCAAGTTCAGGTATTGGAGCAGATATCGCAAAGGTATTGGTTCAGAATGGTATGATTGTCGTTGGGATAGCGAGAAGAGTGGAGCGGGTAAAGGTATGTAATGTGTTTACAAAAAATCTTTTTACAAAATAATCAAAATCCACTTATTTTATGAAACTTCCTTTGGTAACATTTTCGTTTGGGTAACATAAGCAATGTTCTGAGATTAATTTTTTAATGGTTTTTAATGACTAACATAATTAAAATAGACATAAATATTAATATTAATTATAAATGTGGATAGTAGATTATGAGTCGTAATCAATTAACAAACATACAGACGCTATATAAAAAAATTGTGTAGACTCTAACCCTAAATATTAGCTTGTTATAGCACAGTAAATAATGCAATACCATATTTGCGTATCAAGGTGTATTTACCAGTTTGAAATAAAATGGTTAATAACCGTATATCAATGTTGTATAGTGTCATAGGCCTATATTAGTGTATTATAATGCTGTAAATTAGTGCGGTATAATTTTTCCATACAATAATTTTGTACATTGTGGTATATTATAATGGTGTATAAAGGTTTATTTTTGGGACTAAGTGTTTTATAATAATTTATATGAGTGAGGTATAATCTCATAATACATTATTTTTGTATAATCTATACTTATAAAAGCCAAATACCATTGACTCATTGACTCACTGACTCATCACAGTTTCTCCAAAACCACACGAGGCCTACAAACATGAAATTTGGCACTAATACTCTGTATAGGCTCTAGACGCGCACTAAGAAAGGGTTTCCGAAAATTTGAAATTTTAGGTGGGGTTTTGGGGGGTCAAAGTTACTAAATCACGATTTATCAAAACCTACCGAACGGATTGGAATTAAATTTGGTATGTAGCTTCCTCTAGGGCCATAGATGCTCGCTATGAAAGGGTTGAAAAAAATTCAAAGTTTTAGGGGGTTTTGGGGGGATCAAATTTACAAAATCACGATTTCTCTAAAACCATGGAACGGGTTGGAATGAAATTTGGTATGTAGCTTCCCCTAGGGCCATAGGTGCTCGCTAAGAAAGTTTTTCAAAAAATTCGAAATTTTAGGGGAGGTTTGGGGAGCCCAAGTTACTACAAAAAACCATCGAATGGATTGGAATGAAATTTGGTATGTAGCTTCCTCTAGGGCCCTAGGTACTCGCTAAAAAAGGGTTTTAAAAAATTCGAAAATTTAGGGGGATTTGGGGGTTCAAGGTTACTAAAAAGAAACACCGAAGGGATTGGAATGAAATTTATTATGTAGCTTCCTCTAGGGCCCTAGGTGCTCTCTAAGAAAGAGTTTTTTTAAAAAAACCTAAATTTTATGGGTGGTTTGGGGGGGTAAAATTTACTAAAAATCCCCATAAGAAATACATAGTGTAATATATTTATTTATATAATATATTTTTTGTTAATACACATTTAACTTTGATTTGTCTATCCGTGCAAAGCCGGGTCGGGCCAGCTTGTAGTTTATATTATAAAGCGGTTCATACCTAGTACTGTATATTAGTGTGTTACAATGCCGTACATTAGTGATAAAATAATGCACATTAGTTAGGTGTAAAGAAATAAACTATTTTTGTATATTGAACTATATTACTTACTATTAGCAGTATATTAACGGATTCCTATGCGGTATATTAGCCACTGATAATTGGAAAGTTTCAGATCATTTGAAAAAATCTGTTGGGATTTCTAAAGGGAAAATAAACAACTGACGCAATCTTAAATTTGATTTTATATATTGTTCAAGGTCTTGATAAAAGTAAACAAATATGAGTATTTTGCTCGATATATCGAAGGTTTTCCACTCGGTAGATTTTAAATTAATGCTAAAGAAACTTGAGAAGATTGGAGTGAGAGGAACACCTCTTTTTTATATTATACACTTATCTGTTAAACGTGTGGAAGTGGGTTATTAAATAAGATCAACTTTATTTTGGGCCCCACAAAAAACCTTACGACCTGTTTTATTTCTTATATATATCAGAATATATATATATATATATATATATATATATATATATATAAATGATTTATGTTCATCTGTCTGTATTGATAATTTGGTTAAGTATGCAGATGTTGCAGGTAAAAACATAAGAGCAAGAAATGCTCAATTTCTTGAACAAAATGCTTTTATTTAAATAAACGATGCAAGTCAGCACTTTATTGAAAAAAATGAACACTAATTTGTCTATTGAATAGATGGGTTCAGCTAAATATTTAGGTTTGGTCGTTGATAACAGACTAATTTGGGAATATAATGTAGGCAGCATATTAAAAAAAGCTTTGCTCTGGAATTTTCACATTGAGACCTCTCAGAAATTATTGTAGCATTTCCACGCTGTTAACACGGTGTGGACTTAAACAATCTCACTTGAACTATGGAATTGTGGGAAAATTTGTCAGTCAAGCAAATAAAAAGGCTCTTTACACTACATAAAAATGTGGCGGGCATAAACAATCTAGCTATTTGTTTAAATGCTTTTCCGAAACTAGGACTATCGACACTATATAGTATATACAATCTCGCATTAATATTGTTCATTAAATTAAGTGCCACAATACTCTGAATAAGGATGTACACGAGCATGGTACCCGTTTCAGAGGCTATTTACGATTAGGCCAACTCATGCTCAGAAAGCATTAAAAGCTACCATCACAAGCTGCTGTTGGACTTTTTAATAAACAAAATTCTTTATAAATAAAAAACATGAAATGAAAGAAATAAGGCTAGACATTGTTAACACCTTACTTAATGTTAAGTAAAGGAAGATCCCAGCTTCTTTTTCATAGAAGCTTATAGTGTATTGTTTTATTTTATGTAATTTTTTATTCTGTTTAATCATTAATTTCTATTTCATAAGTTTAGTTTATACATGTGTATTTTGGCAAACTATTTGTTAAATTCAATTTGTTATGTATATGGATTATTTAGTAGTATTTATTATTTTTTAATTAATTATTTATTTACGTAAATGTATATTTATTTTCAATGAGCTAAATTGTATTGATCTGTATTTCATTTTATTGCTAGTTCTATCCTGTTTGAAAGGGTCTAAGGACCAATAATTAAATTAAGTGAAAGCCTAATCTTATGAGGCATTTTAGTAAAGTGCAGTATATTAATGAGGTATAATGTGAAATATTAATTTGGTATAATGCGATGTATTGTTGTGAAGCGTTATAACTTAGTAGTATAAATTAATACAATGAATTCTTACAGGAATTAGCCAAAGAGCTGAACTATAAAAAGGGTACCTTACACGCAGTAAAGGCCGATCTTAGAAATGAAAAGGAAATACTGGACGCATTTGCTTGGATTGAGAAAAACACGAGTGGAGTAGATGTTTTGATAAACAACGCTGGGGCTTCGAATCTAGAAAACCTACTAAGTAACGTTTATTTTAATATTGTTGGGTTTCAAAATTGATTTTGTTACTAGGCAGACTATGTATATGTTATATCTATTAATAGTTACATACTTTTTAATTTGTTAACATTAAGATATTCAATTAATGTTAATGTTTCTTTTGCGTGATGCTAGATTTTAAATATCTATTTTAACTAAGCCAATGTGATTACAGATGGTTCAACGGAGGCTTGGAGACGTGTGTTTGACTTGAATGTGATCGGTCTCTCTGTATGCGCAAGGGAAGCTGTTAAGTCTATGAAGAAGAAAGGCGCTGACGATGGCGTTATCATCAACGTTAACAGGTAGTTTGCAAAAGTGTAGACTATAGAATTATATAATAAAGTAATGTAACGTTAAATTAGAATTGGGAAGAAATACTCGTAGATATGTGGTGCTTCATATAAAAAATCAGTAAAACATTTTAATTGTTACAATTAAGAAATACTATTGTATGATATCTTTAAGTAAGCAAGATGGTAACAGCACTAAATATTTGCGAAAGAAATCTTGATAGCGAAAATATTTTACAAAAATCTACGTAAAGCTATTGAAAGCAGCCATTTTCTGCGCAATAGAATGGTGGGATTCCGCGTGAATCGTGGAAACAGTAGTTGTGGGTTTTCTGAAAATCCTGCATTGAAGTACATCTGATCTGATTACCGTAAGGTCCAACAAATTTAACATTCTCTCCGACTCTACTTCAAGGGTGAACTGGTTTGACTGTTAATAATGTTCATGTAGCTTTTCATGTAGCGCGGAATCCCACCATCCTATTGCGCAGAAAATGGCTGATTTCAATAGCTTTATACACAGAGCATTGTCAATACCACTCAGTAAAGAAGACTTCCAGAACGAGCTGAATATTATAAAATATATAGCCGTGGAAAACGGATACAGGAGTTCTATTGTGGATAAAATACTTAAAAAGCACACAATGAATAAGCAGAAACCAATGAAAGAACAGGTTAAAAAACATTTCAGATCTATTGAATATGGAGCTATTCTACCTAGTATCCTAACCAACACGCTGAGGAAGATTGATGTAACAATGTCGTACCGCACTTCCAACAATATTAATAACATCATTAAACTCAAAAAAACAACGCCGTTGGAACAAAAGTCAGGGATTTATAGAATCAATTGTGGTGAATGTGAATGTTTTTATCTAGGACAGACAGGGAGGCAGTTTAAAAAACTTTATAAAGAACATATTCCAAGTAACAGAATAGCCTATACCAGGTCCAAATATGCACGTCACATTATAGAAGAAGATCATTCATACTCTAATTTTGAAACCAACTTCCAACCGTTACACATATGTAGAAAGAGCAAACAAATGGACGCGTTTGAAGAGTATGAAATATATAAAGCGCAGTTAAAAAATCCTGAACATATGTTGAATGACCAATTAATCTTTAAATCCAATCTAATGTATGACCTCGCTAAGAAGTTTGATACGAAGTGCAAACATTAAGCGGTACTACAAGTTATAGACCCAGCGTACCCTCAGTAGCTAAACGTATTCGACAGTGTGCACACGCGGTGTTTATTTGTGATATTTGTGTAATGTGTATATGTGTTATGTTGTACTGTGAATTGTTTTAATGTATTAACGACCTCAACAGAGTGAAATTCTGAAGATGGAATTACTTCCGAAACGCGTCAAAAATCAATTTATGTAAAGTAAGTAATCTACTTATATTACAATAAGTCACACAGAAGGAGATAATTATCCTTTTAATCTAAGTGACTTGGATAGAAACACAATGAATTTTAACATGATGTTTATATAACACAAGTTTAAAGCTGTATTTATGGATTCATATATTGCACAAAATAATGTTTATTTTTATATGTAATTACTATAATGTTTTATATTTTAGTATTTTGGGGCATCGAGTCTTAATTCCAATGATGTCCATGTACATAGCTTCGAAGTTTGCATTAACAGCTCTATCTGAATCACTACATAAGGAACTAGCAGCTACAGGATCACACATTAGAGTCACAGTGAGTATTTCTGACTTCACTTTATAATATTTCATTCTAAAATTCGTTCTATAAATATAACATTTAAATAATTCAAAAGTTACTTTACCTGCGACAATCTTTATAGCAGTTCGGAATACCGGTTTCGAAGGATAGGGGCAAAATTAATGTTGGATGGGGGACACTCGATAGATAATCTTTTAAAATCACAATCCTAGATAGTGGAACTGTACAATATAAGACTTTTATTTATTGGGAGTATGTGTGTCTACCAAAAGATACTGAGGAAATCAATTTGTTTATTTGTTATTTTAGTTAGCAAGACAATACAGTAATAAAACATTATAGTGACAAGGTAGAACTATAGTAAGGCAATCTATATACAAGCTGTGTGTAGCTTTTGCAATGTATATAATAAGCTGCTTTGTATATTATATACATATACAATATATATATTTAGCCTCACTGAATGACTGACTGACATAGAATCAACGTAGAGCACAAACTACTTAATATAAAAATATGTAAATTTAAAGGTGTATTCTTAAGGGGGCCATTTACCCTAAAAATGGATAAAAAATTTAAAAAATGTTTTTTTGCAATTTTTAATTCCTTATATATATTAATATTTTTTATGAAGTAATACATTTATATAATAATCATAAGTATTTTATTTTTATTTATTTAGTGTTGGGCACAAAGCAATAATAACACATTTTTTCTCATTTGTGACCAAATATCTCAACTATTTCAGCTTAGGATGTATTATTTCAGCAATGAATATAATTCTGTGGATAATAAAATGTTGAAATAGTTTGTTATTTTCTCAAAAAGATAGCACCACTACCTTAAATATTTTATTTTGCAGTATTTTATACTCTATAGAAACAGCTGGTTTGGATTTTAGTTTCAATAACAGCTGATTTTCTTTTCCTGTTCTGTTTAGTTGTGAATTATAACCTCTTTAGTAAGCTTTGATTTTATAGTTCTAGTTTATTCAGTTTTAGTGTTTTATAATAGTGAAGCAAATAGCCAAGAAACGGTAACATAAACTTAGAAATAACACAGCTAAAAGAGTAAAAGCATCGTTAGTAATAAATGGTGGCAAAATGTGAGGTAAGAATACCGCCACCAAATAAAAATGAAAATAGAAGAAAAAAAAAAGAAAGGAAAAGAGGGCCTAACATATGGAGCAGGGCTTTCTTCAAAAGTAAAGAGGTGCAATACCCATATTTAGTATATAAAGTAAATTGTATCATGTTATACTATAATTAAACAGTATAATTCGGTTGTTTGAGGTTTTCCGGAGTTTTAAATTTCCACGACTCACCCCATAAAACCAGCATAACTGTTTTACTTTTTGAGGTAGAAATTTAAGATTTTGCACATATATGCTTAGGTATGTGGTGCATTATCTGTAGTATGGAAAAACGTTAGGTTAGGATACAACTCTAAAAAAATATTTTGTACGAATAACAAATAATACAAAATTCAAAATTTATATATTTTTGGTGTATTTTTAAATTTGAAAAGTAAGATAATATTCCATACTACAGATAATAAAGGAATAAAAGAGCTTTAAAACAAAACAAAAATAATGTAAAAATATCCAATAGAAAAATAGTTATGCTGGTTTTCGTGAAACATGATTTTTACATCTTTTAACCCCGTACCCCCTTCTGAGGGGGGGGGGGTTAGGTCGGCTTGACGCCATATTTAATTAATTTTAGTCCTAATACATGTTCTAATATTTATTTAACTTAAATAAATAAAAAAATACAGATTTTTTCATTTTGGGTAAATGGCCCCCTTAAGAAATAACATTGCAAATTTTTAATTTTAAAGCGTAAAAATATTGAAAATTCAGGGGTTTATTCCCAACTCTATAACAGAAAAATAGCTAATTTGGATCAAAAGTTTACACCGCATGTTTGTTGATTGTATTTACATTAATTACTATAACATCCAATTTACCAATTTAAAATAAGTTTACTAATCTTCACAAACAATACCTTTTTTAGGTTAGGTTAACAAAATAAAAATAAAAATAAACTGAAATCAACGGAAAAGATTTACTGTACTACAATTAAAACATTTTTCGCTGCATATTATAAATAAAACAGCTAATTTTGATCAAAAGCTTAACACAATTTTTGGACAGGGCATACTGAACCAACATACGTTTCGTGAAAGCATTTACATGTATTACCATAGCAACATACTTGGCAAATTTATAATTTGTTATTTTTTTAACACTCAACACGATTTTAGGTTAAGTTTTTATCGCTTTATCCAATAAGCAATTCAGTCATTCACACAAAAACCTGGCTCGTACGCGTCAGAACATAGGATACCTCACCCCCACCACAATACCCCTATCCATGCATCTGTTCTAATCAATAGTAATTAAGTTAAAATATCAGAGTATACAATATAGTAATCTGTTTGTTTCACCACGAGGGGATGGTGAGCAAAGCAAGCAGGGTTGGAGCCCTCTACATATTTATAAGATAGTATATTAACAAGTCAGTACGGTAATAAGGCAGAATACGGTACAACGCAACTTAGCGTAGGAAGAGACTAGTTTAGTAATGTATATCATAGTTAATTTATATGCTTATTTGAACAGAACTTAAGTCCTGGACTTGTGTCTACCGAATTCAGTGATACTGAAGAAATGAATGCCTTAAAAATGCCGATTAACCGTGACCTCATACTCCAACCTTCTGATTTATCTCAGGCAGTTGTCTTTGTCTTATCGCTAAATAAAAGAGCCCATGTGAGTATTATATTTTATTAAGTAGTTTTAATTTACATTAACACTGTAAAATTACATTGTCAGAAAAATTACAAAAAAAATTCAAAAATTAATTTTATAATTATTGTTGTTATTTTTCTTTGAAATTACTAAAATTTTATTTACTGTATTTGTTACCAGTGACGGCTAGTAGTTAATATTATTGGAGATGCTGCTCCAGAAAATATTCAGCCTTTTTTTTTTAAATTGTGCCTAGAAGCAAGTTTGTTACACATTTTTTTACAAGTCGAAAAGTTACTGGGTGAGATGGGACAATTTGACGACTTTGTAAGCTTACACCCCACAACTTATGTTTAAAAATGTTTAATCTTAAATTACTAGGTTAGGTAGCAGAACTACTGAACATTAAAAAATTCCATATGGCAAAGTGAACCTTTTCTAGTTTTCAGTGGTTTGTATCCCCATAAACATAACCAACGAGATTGTTTCCATTATCACCAAACACTCTAAATATGAGGGATTGTAAGTAATAATATTGGAATAAACCAGTATTACTTTTATACCAGCTGTTTTAATACTTACTACTATGGTTAACCAGTTAACCCTTAAACGTTTTACTTTAAAGACCATAACACATACACAGACTTTCGTGGTTAGACACGCCGGAAGTAAAACAAACAGTGGTTGACACGCTTTCAATCTGAAAAGATATTACTAGTTACCTGTGTTTTGGAGTTCTCAATTATTTTACAACATTTAATTTGTGTATTTTGGTAAACACCTTAATGGACGTACACAGTTCACCACAGCACAGGTATAACTTAAATGCATTGACGTATAGGTTAAGATTGTGAAATATCGGGAGGAAACAATTCCATACAACTAATAGCCCAGTCAATAAAGGGTTTGAGTGGGAACTAATTAGTGAAAAGCTGATTTTTTCATGGATGTTAGTTGATTATATAAGGAATATTTTCTGAAAAGTCCCCGCCCCTCCCCCTCTTGCTAAAAGTCTTTTGAGGGAGCTGCGTCAGTCAAGGAAAACACATATTTAGACGTCTGTTTGTGTCTGTTCGTCTCGTTCGATGCAGTGTGTGGCGACCCCATAACCACCCATGCTAAACCCCCCGTTTTAGTTGCTATTAGTCAAACTGACTAAACGTGACTGACCGTGTCGATTCTGTGTGTGGCCGGCCTTATATTAAACTGAAACTCTCTACTTTTATGTGCCAGTATTGTATATATCCCAGACAATTTTAAGATATTGTAAATAGCAATTTGAGTGATGAATGGATGGTCATGATGGTGTTTTGACAGTAAACAAAACATGTTCTGCTGCTTGACACCTGTCGTTGCCGGTTTTAGCCAGTACGGGACACGGCGTGGCGGGTCCATAGGTGGTGGATAATGGCACGGCCTTAATAACTTAGGGTTATAAATAATCCCCCAAACTAAAACTAGCTCTCCTAATATAAAGAACATTAACAATTTTATAAACAAAATTTCAGTTTTTCACTAATTATATCCAATAAGGCCTATTTTCCCCCTTTATTGGCTTGGCTAAAAGAAATCATATTGTGTTTTTATCACTGCAATAATAAATACCAGAAAAGAAATAAATAATGAAAAAATAAAATAAATATTTACTTCTATTTAACCATTGTAATGCCTATAATTAGACCAGCTATACAAATGAAAGTCCAAACAATAGGCCTTTACTGCAGATTGACCGCTGATATGCCAACGGGCTGATCCGGCCCGCGAGGACTCGTATACGCTCCGCGCCGCACCATCTCCCTTTGACAGGCCGATTAAGTCAACTGTCTTCACTTAACATTTATAAAACTTATATCAATATAAAGATTGAAAAATACCCCTAAAAGTTTCATTTGAGCCATTTTTTCGTAACTTGTCTCATATTAATCAAAAATAGCTAAACATGTAATTATTGTAATAGAAAAGTTAAAATTTTAACATTAAATTTAAAAATACACGGTAAATAATTGTTTTATAGCTTAAACGCAAAGAACATTTTTGATAGAGAATATTATAAGGATTACAATAACGAAATAAAAATTACTCTATCGCTTTTTATCTCTTAGATATTGACAAAATAAAAAATCTTTCAAAAGTGAACTTTAAGGGGGGGTAGGGGGAAGCAAGAGGGGGAGGGGCGGGGACTACTCCTCTTATACTATTGTAACATCTGACAAAATTTCAGCTTTTCACTAATTACTTCCCACTAATTCCTATTTTTCCCTTTATTGACTGGGCTATAAATGCTGTTTACTAACTTTTCAAATTTTAAAGCAAACTGTTCTAATTTCAGGGAAGTTGTTAAAAACACATTTAAACTAAAATTCGTAGAAAACATATAAGGTAAATTATTTTGTTTCACATTAACATTCGTTTACAAACTAGGCGAAAAACGGATTTTCCAATTAAATTACTTGAATACAGGTAACAATAAGGACGATTTTCTTGTATGCATCACGAAAACCACACGCTCGAGCGTTCTTACTAATGCAATAGCATTGACCAGCCTCTTAAAGGGTATAACCACTCAATGATTTCAATGAATTTACCCCAGAACACAATTAAGTTGGAAGGTCATGTATACTAATATATTAGGAGGTAGCTTTGTTTTCTGTACATATTTTGAGCTAATGTTAAAGATTTTTATGTTGTTTTTTATTTTCAAAAATTTCAAAAACTGTTATTTTTACAGGAAAATCTGTCTAAAAACCGAAATACTTTAAAGTGAGTTCATGTATTTCATTCTTCGTTTAAGACATTAAAAACTGGAGTTCTTGAAAAAGTATGGCGATTGTGGTTCTAAAATTTTGTTTTATTGTAGCCTATATACAAAATATATAGATCTGCTTATTCTTAATTCATGTTTTGTTGAATTTTGGTTTCAGGTTGCAGAGCTCACTATGGTGCAAAACATGTCAGTTGGTCCATGAGCGTCAATGATAATGTACTTATTCAACATTAACGACACCAGAATGTTTAATCTATACAATATCGTATACGAGTCTTCACTAAAGATGCTGGAATATGACTTTTTATTTATTTTTAAACTTTATTTGTATTGATATTGTTTTGTTCAATACATATTTGTACTGTAATATTAAATGTATGCAAGTATTTCATGAGATATGTCTCTAGTTTTCTGGTGTTGTTCAGAACCTACATTATGCAGATTGATAAACTTCTACTTTATCGTAAACTTAATAGATCGGAACAAAAGTGTAGGGAAAGGTTTGGAAGAAAGTGGGAGACCTGTGGCCATAGGCAACAATGGTTTCAGTAGAGGCGACTTTTAACATAAATTCTACCTAATCGTCTAGTACAAGGTAGAGTTTTTACAAAATAATCTCTAACATTTCCTACTTTAGTCATTTCATGAAGAATCTAAACATTAACATTATTCCAAAAATATAACACTAAATTTAAATGATTAAAAAATTTAGAGTCATTATGACCTAACTGCCAACTTCTTTTTTGTCCACTTAACCTACATTTAAACTGCATGTTTGGCTAAATAAGTTAAATTACAAATGTTTCATGTCAGTATAAAACACAAATTTTATTACAATTATGTGTTGGAAATATAAACAATTTACCGTTGTTTTTTAATTTAGTTTCTAACAATTATTATTAATATTATTTATAGCAATTTGTTTGAAAAAATAATAAAAACTGCGCCAAAATAGCATAGAATAAACTACACATATAATGTTAGATTTACGGTTGGGAATGTATTAGAAAAGAAAAATCACTGTAAATCAGCTTTCTACAGTAAGAACAATTTATTGGAAATGTTAGTAAATTGTAAGAATAAAATAGATAACATGGAAAACAATGATGTTAATAAGACATTTAATGTCATTTACCATCTTAGCTTTTAGGTTGTAATTAATGCTACAAATTTGTTAAAAATAACCAGAGTGACTAAGGTCTGGTGGTTTTGTTTTAAGAGACTAACGTTTTTATTTATTTGGGCATAAAGTATTCCCAGTTTATATATGTGTCTGGATGAATTAAATATCGTATGAAATACTACCTCATACAGCTATAAAAGTGATCAAAATACTTGCACTTAAATGTTAGAAATTTTTTTTTTAAATCACGTGTGTTTAAAAATATGAAGCCGTAACCTACAAAAAATACATTTTTATATTTATTGTCAGAGAAAACAATTGCATAAAATAACAGATGAAGCAGTTTATTTCGATAACCAGTTTCGTAACGCAATTTCAGATTAGGCCTAGTTTATTTTATTTTTTCTGGCTAAAGGCAACATATACACGTGATTTTTACATCTACGTCACAGTACCTTTTGAATGATATAAGTTATCCGTTTACTTAATTTATGACTTATTTCTACTTACAAACCCACTGTTTCCATTCTAGATTTGAAAAAAAAATAATTACGAAATATGTGTTTTTATACGAATTTTGAATTGAAATTCTCCAATCACGGGATTTTACAAAATGGAATAAAGTGGAATAAAGCTTGTAAAATATTTGCGTTTGGAAAATAAACATATTTGGTTTTAAGTATGTTACAAAAATGTCCAGTTTTTAATAAATATTTGCTTGGTAGTTATTGTTTGAAAAATAGACAAAAATTTGTAGTTTTTAATAAATATTTGCCTCGTAGTCTTGTTATTGTATGAAAAATGTGTAGTTTGTATTAAATATTTGCCTGGTAGTTATTTTGTGAGGAATAGAAAATAAGAGTAATTTTTAAAACATATTTTCCTGGTAGTTATTGTGTGAAAAATATACAAGAAAGTGTAGTTTTTATTAAGCATTTGCCTGGTAGTTATTGTGTGATTAATAGAAAGAAATGTGTAGTTTTTAATAAATATTTGCCTGGTAGTTAATATGTGAGGAATAGACAAAAATGTATAAAAAAGAAGTTTAAAACATAAAGTAATACTAAAAAATTTAATACAAATATAATATAATTTTTGTGAGGAATTCGCAAACATTTTAAAAAACATTAATTGACAGGAACAAACAATTGTTATAGAACTTTTGTTTCGCGGTATTTCTACTTATCATTTTAGTACAAATCCCACAATATTCAATATAATAGAAAATCACATAATTTTCTCCAAAAATTAATAAATTTTGTCTTTGGAAAATAAACATATTTTGTTTTAAGTAAGTTACAAAAATGTGCAGTTTTTAATAAATATTGGGCTGGTAGTTATTGATTGAAGAATAGAAAAAAATGTGTAGTTTTTAATAAATATTTGCCTGTTAGTTATTGATTGAGAAATACACCAAAATTTGTAGTTTTAAATAAATATTTGCCTCGAAGTCTTGTTATTGTATGAGAAATATACAAAAATGTGTAGTTTTTATTAAATATATGCTTGTTAGTTATTTTGTGAGGAATAGAAAAAAAGTAATTTTTAAAACATATTTTTATTGTGTGAGAAACATACAAAAAGGTGTAGTTTTTATTAAGCATTTGCCTGGTAGTTATTGTGTCATTAATAGAAAAAATGTGTGGTTTTTAATAAATATTTGCCTGGTAGTTAATATGTGAGGAATAGACAAAAATGTATTAAAAAGAAATTTAAAACATAAAGAAATACTAATAAGTTTAATACAAATATAATATAATTTTTGTGAGAAATTTTTAGAAAATATATTAATTAAGCATTGACAGGAACAAAAAAATTCTATAGAATTTTTGTTTCACGGAATTTCTACTTATCATTTTAGGAGAAATCTCACACATTTTTTCAATATAATAGAAAATCACACATATTTTTTCAAAAAAGTAATAAATCCTAATTAATTATTCAATTTAGTAGACAATAGAATATATTATGTTTTCAGTATAGTAAACAATCAAATATATGAATTTAACATAGGCCTAGTAGAAAATCACCTATATTTTTTTCAAAATATTAAAAAAAACAGCTATAATTATTCAATATAGTGGACAATCGCATATTTTTGTCAGTATGGTTAACAATCTCTTTTAGGTATTAAAATAGTCATAGCACTAACTCATCAGAATGCCAGTGCCATCTTATGTTAAGTGTAAGAGATGACCTGATGGTCTTAACTTAGCCCGAAATAAAGACAATCCTATCTTCTTAACCAATCTTTGAATTCATCTAAGGGAGATAAAATGTATTTGTATGAGCATCCTATTTATGAAAATTTCCGTTAATTATGTAACTGATGATATTTTTCAAAATTTGACCTTTTACTTGACCATGTCAAAGTGCATTAAACGACATCATGTTGAGGTATGACATAGATAGTGAAATGAGAAAGGAAGAAGTACGACCACAGCGGAGAGATGAGATAACGAAGGCAATCAATATCGTTTCTCAACTCTTCCCCCCTCCCCATTTTACCAATATATCACGTTTACACTTACATTTCTTTTTTGTCTTTCATTTTATTTTTCAACTATTTGATTTACGTCCTTTCTGTTAAAATTTCTTTCTTTTCTTTAGATGTAGTTCAAAGATTGGTTATGAAGATAGATAGTCTTTACTTCGGGCTAAGTTAAGACCATCAGGTCCTCTCTTACACTTAATATAAGATGGCACTGCGTAAACCAAAAACACATCACTCTGATAAATTAGTGGTATGACTATTTTAAGATATTTAATATCAGACTTTTTATAAAAACTCTTTTATCTGTTTTACATAAACACTCAAATTCTACTTGAGAGAGGGGAGTGCGAGAGAAAGAGAGGGGAGAGTGAGAGCGAGAGTTTATCAATTATTTAAAAAAACATAAACGAATAACACATATTTAAAACATCAAGAAATTACTTCACAGGTCAAACACATCTTTATTCACATCGATTTGAGAAATTGAATCCCGTTAGCTACTTTATATTATGAGAGTCACTTTTTATTTACACCATCCAATGAACAAGACGCCCGCTAAGCAAGTGATACATGCCGGGTAATTGTGCTACAGCAGATTACAATTTTATTTATTGACTACAACTAATCGAAATGGAAATGTTTTATATAAGTAGATGTATGAATGCTCACGAGTTTCTGAATTCTGAATTTGAGTAATAAGTAAATGTATTGGTAAAAGTGAATTCATATATTTAAGTTTGTTTGATAGATTGAGTTAATTTTGTCATTAATATCTATTTAATATTGTAAATAAATGCATGCAAACATTGAATAATAATAATTTGTTAGCTAAAAGAGAGGATGCTCTCTTTAATTTCATACGAAAACTGTACAAATACCCAAAACATTTGTAAAATGGTTTGTATTCTCCTTCCATATTTTTCCTTCCTGTAAGTCTCACATTCTGTCTCTTTAACGTTTTTTATTTATTCGCAAGTAAGTAATTTATTCTGAATTTTTTCCATCATTTAGTAATAATAATAGAAAATTATTGCACTACTCGTTTATATATTATGATATCATAACTTATGTAAACAAATTTATAAGAAAAAAATTTTTTTTTTATTTTTAAGTTAAAAAAAATAAAAAAAATAAAATAGTAATTACGTTTAAATTCTCACTTTTTTCACAGAAATTCTCTGATTTATTTGCGCTTTAAGGTAGTTTACAAAACTTGTTGATACTGCATATTTTAGATTGTTGATACGTTTAGTTTGTTTTCTGCTGTTCTCGTTTTTACTAATGTAGGTCTATGCGGGAGAAAGTTTGAAACTGGTTCACATGATTCCAGTAAATTATTCAAATTGACTTATGGTACTCTAAGGCCAATAGCTTTGATACTGTGGAATAGATCAATCATTTTTGTACCCAGACCCAATTTGACTATGTATATGCAATCTTATGCTTGTCTAGCACCTGAATAATTGTATGTCAGAAATTATTAAAATATGTGCAAAAACTTAAATTCTCAAATTTGTTTCGTAATATTTTATTCGGAAAAATAGATGTACAATTTTAATACCTTGACTTAATTTTTAAGTTTTTATTTTAGCGATCTCGTTAGTAAACAAAAATAACGAAAGTCAGCTTTATGTATGTTTCGCTGTTATATGCAGGTGTTTTATTCTTGCAAGTATGTATGCTAATACCGAGTGCCTGTGTTTCGGTGTATATTTACAATGAAAATAAGATATTTATAAGTTACGTCTCGTGTTGAGGCGTTTGGATTTTTAAAAAACAAATATTATTCTTGTATCTATTTAATAAAAATCCTTTTTATTTATTACAAACAATTTATTATACTTGTAAACTATTTATAACAAATAATACGTAAACTACTAATATACTTGTAGATGTTCACGGAGCGAGCTTCTAACTACGACTGAGGAATAATGGCTCTCAGCCTCTACATCTAAAGAATGCTTACTCAGCTAACTTACAGTCACGTTAACAATATTTTATATAGATTAAACATTATTTGTGGATATAACTCCTCCATCCCTACATAGAACTTCGGGGATAAGCCGAGATCTCTGCTGTGGCTGAGGTGTTGGCTGACTCGAAGTCGAATACGTTTTATTTGTATACCTGTATGTTGCGTATTAAATAACAGTAACTACAATGCAATACAGTATTATTGTCCATACACTAAAATTTGTAGTAAATTCTACCATTTTGTTCACTTTGGGTTTTTTTTCAAATTTATTTGGTTTAAGTCCAGTTTATGTAAATTGATGGAAATATCTGACTGTTGATCTACCTGTAACACAAAGTCTGTAGCATCTAGTATTCTAGGATGCCCTGTATTAGTACTGGAAGAATGCAAGAGTATTTGATTATTATATTCAACAACATCGTTATTGTTATTAATGTTTAATAAAAAGATTCCATTTAAAGATATTTCGTTAGATTCTTTAGCACTTATAACTTTTAAAACTTCTTTCTCAGGAAAGATTATCAGATATTGTTCAATTTCTGGTATCCAGTTAATAATGTTTTCACTAATTTCCAAGTTAACATATTTACTCTTATTAGGGGTTCCAAAGTTTATTATAGAATTTTCACATATGAGTTCATGATGGAAAACGAGCATATTTGGGCATTGTGGATCTTGCTATTACACTTATCTTTTAAACCTAACATTACAATTTTATTAGACATGGTTTTATGAACTAAAACATATCTTACTCTAGGTATAATGGTTACATAATTTGATTCATATAATGTAGGTACAGAGGTTAGTTTATACAAAGTATAATCAATTGGTTCCACAATAGGTAAATTAATAAAATATACAATTTCTTTGGAATTAATATTACAATTAATCTCTAGTAAGTTTTCAATTTCATAAATATTATTTAAACTAGGTTCTATAGGTAATTTACCTTTATAATAACTCTTAATTTTGCTTATTTCTTCAAACAGTTCCTGTGCAGATATTACACTTGGATGTAGCGTTCCTAATTTACAAAAAGTTAGAGAATTTTCTATATCTTGCATCAGATGTAACATTATAAATTATTGCATACAATATTTAACTGATTCAGTATATTTCTAAATTGCTCAATTTCAAATTGTTCATTGATTTTTTGGTATACAACTAACATTTTAACTTTTAATTCTTGAAAGTTTTCTTCAATTACACTTATTGTTTTATTGAATTCATCAATTATATTTACATTAATCGAATATTGATTATCCAGTTGATCTAACACATTACTTTGGTTATTCTTTAAATCAGTCAATATTTTTTCATATTTTTCACCATCATAGGCATCTAGATTACCTGTGATAAATTTTACATTGATCCTAAACCATTAAAAATGTCTCTTTTACTTCTGACATCTTTTAACATAATTATTTCTAATTATTCTTCTATAACACTCTTTGTATGATTAATATACTTAAAGTAATTTAACATATCTCTTATTTTATTCTTACTCTCTGATACTTCTCTATTATACATGTTCAAGCTACAAGCTTTACAGTTTTCATTAAAATGGATTAACACATGGTCATAGTAACTTCCTATATTATAAAGTTGGGATATAAATTATTCAAGGTTAAAGTTGTGTACAAAGGTATGGTAGGATGTTTGGAGTTTTGCAATGCCAAGGTCTATTGGGATCACTCCTACATTTTTAGAGATGTCTTTGATTTCTACTGCGGTTGCTGTGTACAGCGTGATGGACCTGGAACACACGTAAAAGTTTTGGAATGAGAGGTTTTCTTCTTTTCCTGGGCCTCTTAATATTTGACAAGTGTATTTTTCCTTTTGTATTAAAATGTCTTGTTTTTATTTCGGCTGTTTTCCTTTCCGGGTCGATGGATATAATTTCTTCTTTATTATATTTATTTTTGGTCTTACCCTGTTTTTGAACAGTTTTTACATAGACTTCCTGTGGAATTTTCGGAAGCGGTTCCTTGTTTACATTTCTTTTTTCTTGAATTCTTTCTTTAAGCTTAAGGCTTATCTCTCTTATGTTTTCGTATAACTTCTTCGTTTTTTCTTTATGAGAATTCACATAGTCATTCATAATTTTGTTTTCTGGATTTACATCAAAAATTGAATTTGAATTAACGTGTCCATATAGTATCTCAACGGGTGTTAGTTTTGTGACAGAATCTATGGTATTATTATAGGCTATTACGGCGTATTTCATTTTCTTTGTAATTGTGTCATTTTTAAATTCTGGTTGATTGTTTAGTAATCTGATATGTTCAACTAATGTGGAGTGAACACGTTCACAAATACCGTTAGATTGGGGGTGCTGGGTACTTATAAAATGAATTTTTATTTCATGCAATTCCATAAGTTCCTTAATTACTTTATTATTAAATTCTGTACCGTTGTCAGAGATGATAACGTCCGGTACACCACGTTCTACGAAGTAGTCTATCAGCTTGTCGCTTATCTCTGTAGCATGCTGACTAACGATTCTATACAGCTGCACGTGTTTAGAGAACGTGTCTACTACGGTTACAAACTTTGCTTTATCAAATGTCACCGTGTCGATTGCTATTACCTCTAAAGGTCTAGAAGCTGTGGGCGTAAGAGATAGATCTGTTTTTATTGGAACTCTTTCATATTTTGTCTGTAAGCATATTTCACAATGTTAATAAACTCTTGAACACTGTTACTAATATTTGGCCAGTAATATTTTCTTTTGATTTGATTATAAGTTTCGGTAATACCTCTGTGATTGGTTTTACTGACATGGTAGTTACTTACAATCTCTTCAGTTTCTTCAGGATCGGTTACATCTAATAATTTTTCATTACATTTGACTAAATTTAGTTGTGAACTCTTAAAGTTTTTCATTACACATGCTGTAAATCTCTTATAAAAATCGTTTTCAAAATATAGATTATATTTAACATTCGGTACGAGATATTCCTTTACAAAGTTTACTAAATCTTCTTCAAAGTTGTTTTCTGATATTTCTACAATAAATCTAATTTTTGTTATTCCGAATAGTTTTTGAATTTTTGTTTTTTCTGGATTTCGTTTAACTAGGGAAAGTATAGTTTGATTCTTGCCGAAGTTTATGGGTTCATCATATATTGGAATTTCTATTTGAGTGTTTCCTTCATGATTGGAGTGAATGGTCTGGTCCGTGTCGTCTTCCTCGTCCAGGTTTACTACCATTGATTCTACGTCATCAAATTCCGGGAAATATGATCCGATTAGTTCATTACTTGGTCTTTCTAAGTCTGGGTCAATTTTGTCGACATTAGTTATTTTCTTCTGAGTTATATTTAATTGAATTCTGGAAAGTGCGTCTGCATTTTGGTTAGTTTTTCCTTTCTTATATTTAATTTCATAATCAAATTTTTCTAATTTCAAACGCCATCTTAATAACTTGGGTTATTTCACTTGAGTTGGGTTCTTTCACTGAAAATAACCATTGTAAGGGTTTATGGTCAGTATAGATTTTGAACTTTCTTCCGAACAGATAGGGTCTAAAATATTTTGTTGCCCAAACAATTGCTAGTAACTCTTTTTCTATTGCTGAGTAATTAGTTTCGCTCTTATTTAAAATTCTGCTAGCATAGGCTATTGGTAAATCTGCTCCTTTTACATTTTAACTCAAAATCGCTCCAATTGCAAAATTACTTGCATCCGTTGTTAAGGTAAATTCTTTCTCAAAATCTGGATATTGTAAAATGGGTTCATTGTACAACATGTTCTTACATCTTTCGAAACATTCAATATATTCCGGCTTATTTATATAAATTTTTACATCTTTCTTTAAACAGTTAGTAAATGGTTTTGTAACTTTTGCAAAGTCTTTAATGAATTTCCTATAATAACCTACTAGTCCTAAAAATCCTTTAATTTCCTTGGTGTTTTTTGGTATAGGATAGTTTTTTATAATTTTTATTTTTTCAGGGTTAGGTTTAACTCCTTCTGGTGTTACTATGTGTCCTAAGTAAGCTACTTCTTTTCTTAGAAATTCAGTCTTGTCTAATTGTATTTTAAAGTTTGACTGTCTCAATCTTTCAAAAACTTCACTTAATCGGTTTAAATGTTCTTGCAAACCGGTTGAATATATTATAATGTCGTCTAAATAAGTCAAACAAGTTTCATTTTGAATTCCACGTAGGAATGTTCATAACTCTCTAGAATGTTGGAGGACTATTTTTCAATCCGAATGGAATTCTCAAAAATTCGTAATGTCCATTTTCAGTTGAGAAAGCTGTCTTCTCCACGCTATCCTTGTCCATTTCCACTTGATGGAAACCAGATGCTAGATCTAAGGTCGTAAAATATTGAGATCGGCCTAATTTGTCCAAAATATCCGTAATATTTGGTAATGGGAATCTATCATCGATTGTTTTTGAATTAAGACCTCTAAAATCCATCACTAGTCTAAATTTCTGCTTCCCTGAGGCGTCAGCTTTTTTTGGTACAATCCAAATGGGGCTATTCCAAGGTGATTTAGAATGTTTAATTATTTTTTGTCCAAGCATGTCCTGAATTTTATTGTTTATTTCTTTTTTATGGATTTCTGGATATCTGTAACTTCTATTATAAATTGGAATATCGTCTGTTGTCCTTATTATGTGTTTTACTTGATTGGTAAAAGTCAAATTATTTTCTTCAACATGAAATATATCCGCGTATTCCTTAATTAATTTGATTATTTCGTCTTTTTCTTCAATATTCATATGATCCGTCCTAATTTTTTTCAGGTGTAATTTCTTGTTTTTGCAATTTATTGAGTTAAGATTTATTTCTTTATATTTTAAGTTATTATGATTTTCCTTTCGGGTGTCCACAATTTCAAAATTATCTAATGGTTCAATTTCCAATGGTTTCGGTGTTATTTGTATTTTATTTAAAGAATTATTAATAATTGGGCAAAGTGCTTCATTATTTTTTAGTCACAACACATTGTGGGATTTCTAGTCCTTTACAATAAGTATACGGAATTACTCCTTTCTGGTTGTTCAGGTTTTTCCGTGTTAAGATAGAGTATAGGTAACTTCATAATTGTCTTGTCTTTACTTGGTAAGGTGATTGTGTTTTTAATAAAGTCAAAGCTTAGTTTTAACTCTTTCATGTTATCAATTCCTAAAAGTAAGTCGAACTGTTCATGAAAATTAAACAAATATAATTTTGCGTCTTTCTTGCCTAATAACGGTAATTTACAACTATATTTTTCTCTTGAAGTACCGTGTGCTGTAGTTATCTCAAAAGGTTCTGACTTTATTGCGTTTTTATACATCTGAAATGCTAGGTTTTTCTTTATAAAAGATTTGGTGCTTCCCGTTCTATCAAGATTTTTAAATTCGTTTCCGGGTCATAAATGTAAGGCAATTTATTGCTGACATTGTGGATATTCATTATGTTGAATTTATTCCGAGGCTCATTGCTCCTAAAAAATAATCATCATTTGGTCCGTCTTCATTTAAATTTAACATTTCAAACTGTTCCTGACATATTTCGGTGTTTTCAGAATTATCGTTATAATTTTGCTCTGCTTGTCCTAAATCTTGTTCAAAGTCTTGTGAAAAGTCGCACATTTATTCAGTGGGTTTTCCGGTTATTTGGTACATTTTGGTGTTCCTAAACGTGTTGTCCGTCTGTCTTGTCGAAATACTCATAGGTGTAGGTTTGTATTGTTTCTGATTTTGATTGAAATTTGTATTAATCTTCTGCTGCTGATTTGTATTGAATGGTTGTCTTGGTTGAAATTGCTGATACGGTTTGTTAAAATAAGGGTTTTGGGTATTTTGGTAAGGTAATTGTTTAGGTTGGAAAGGTTTCTGTTGAACTGGTCTTTGTATTTGAACGGGTTTGTTTAGAGTGTGTCTGTTATTCTGATACAATTTAGAATTTTTAAATTTAAAATCGTTCGTTAGCATATTTAAAGCTTCTTCTAAACTATGCGGGTCTTTTGTTCTCATTAAAGATCCTACTGGTTCATGTAATCCTCTTAAAAGTACTCTTAACGCTAATTTTTGTACATAAGCACATAACACATGAATGGAAGATGATGGCTCCTTATTAGTAAAATAAGCGATTTGTAAGTTTAAAAGCTTTTGAATTCTTTCATAAAACTTGAATGGGGATTCATTTACCTCTTGTTTTAATTCAGACATTTCAAGGTTTAGAGTAAAACAATCTCTTTTGTCTAAATAAGTGGTCAACAATGTCTTTCTTACGTCTACCCATGAATACGAGTTAGAGCTTACAACAACTTCTAAAGCATGTCCCTTAATTTTACTTAATATAGATGAAAAAAGATATTCATTTTGAAAATCTTCGGGATTTTCTGATACATAAAATTTAGTTACAATTTTGTCACACATTGACACAAATCTAGCGAGCATAGTTTTCTCTCCATTGTACTCGGGAATCATTTCAAGGTATTCTTTCTTTAAAGTCGGGTTTGCCATGTTTATAAGTTATACTTAACTAAATTAAAATAATAATAATAAGTTTATCTATAAAACAATTAATATAATAAAATATATCGAAATTATATTTTTGTTTAAAATCTTTCAATTGATTGAAAAAGATATACTGTTGCATAAAAATGCTTTGCCTATATTTTTAATAGATGTTACTTTTCTACTCACAAGATCCACAAATATATGCTCATATTAGGGTCCGGGTAGTTGATTTTTGGGGTAACGTCGTTGCGTTGTTTCCTCTTGTCTGTTGCGGGGTTGGTTGGCGAGATGCTCTCTGGTTGGCGAGTCCTGTTGTCTGGTATCCTTGCAAACTACAGTTGTCGATATGGTATCTTTGCTAAGATTCACTTCACTCACTTCACAGTCACTTTCGAATGATATCTTTCCGATACAAGCCCGATGCGTTGGTTTCGAATGCGTCTACGAAGGTGTTCGTTTTGTTAACGGTTGAAACCGAAAAAATTAAACTTTCTTTTAATTTCCGAAACTTGTCCTACCGACTGCGCCAGTTACGACTCGCGTTTCGATTTTTAAAAAACTAATATTATTCTTGTATCTATTTAATAAAAATCCTTTTTATTTATTACAAACAATTTATTATACTTGTAAACTATTTATAACAAATAATACGTAAACTACTAATATACTTGTAGATGTTCACGGAGCGAGCTTCTAACTACGACTGAGGAATAATGGCTCTCAGCCTCTACATCTAAAGAATGCTTACTCAGCTAACATACAGTCACGTTAACAATATTTTATGTAGATTAAACATTATTTGTGGATATAACTTATATATATAGACATATAAAAGAAACTTTTGCTTTTGTAATATGCTTGTAATGGACTGTGCTGCATGTATGTAATGTATATAAGTAAATTAATAAGTTATAGATAGGTAAGTGTATGTGTGCAAAAAGACTGGAAGTCGATAATTTTGTAGATGTAAATGAATATAGTAGCATTTGTTATGAACTTAGTCGGCTGCAGCTCACTCAACATTTTCTTTTAGTTGTGTGAGATTTATGTTTTTTATGTTTTTATAAACCACCAAACACAGTTCTTATTACCTCGTGGTTTCTGTTAATGTGTCTGCAGTTTATTGTTAGTAACTTGTTTTATTTAGTTTGATAAAATATTATTTGTTATTGTTTAATTGTAATCATTAATTGTATCAGTTTTGTAAATCAGGATCAATAAGAACCAATCAACAAACTTAGTCAAAACCTGATGTAGGCTTAGTATTCTAGTCAAATTGTAAACAAATTTAAAAAATAGAAAAGCTTCTAAAAATATTTTTGGGGGTGTAGATTAAGTATCTGACTTTCCTTTTGCACAACAAGTGGGGTAACATCCACAAAAATTTGAAAATTGGCCAATTTTTATGTTTTTTAGCTGTTATTTCAGGTTGTTTAGTATCAAATTAAAATCTGCCTACATATTTTGATCAAGGAATCAAATATGAAGTGTTTGAGCACTATTGGACCTAATTTAACCAATTCAAACTCGAGATATTGGCTATTTGTTTACCATTTTTTATTTTCTTACAGTAAAAACACATAGCTTTTGTTAAAACAAATTAATTTTGACATCTTAATAATAGAATATTTATTTTAAGGTATAGTTTAGTAGATGCAATTATTAAAGCAGGCATTTATTGACAATTAAATGCCCATTTCAATATGCATATAAAAGTTATTTATAATTTACGAAAACAAATTTACCACAAATCGATTATTACCACTTTGTGGAATTGAAATTTTTATTTAATTGATTAGTTCTAGTTGTTTCTTAGGCTCTAGGCTTTAATTTGCACTCTTTCAGAAGTTATTTTGACCCTGAGAAATCGTAGTTTTTTGCTCAAATTTAGAATTTTACTTTCTCACTATACTATAGTATGATCGCAAAAAATCGATGTTGAGATTTTTGTGGAAATATTCGTTTTGGTTCCCTCTGAGCCCAAAAAAGTTGTTTTTACAAAATGTCTGTCTGTATGTATGTCTGTATGTATACAAAGCTAGAGCGAAAACTATTCGATCGATTTCAAACAAATTTGCACCAGACATGTCAAGAAGGCCTATATAGATGCACGAAAAACGGTTTTGAAATTTTTTGAAAAACAACCCCTTTTTTAGGGAAACCCCCCCAAAAAATCAGTTATTATTTTTTTATGAAAAAACGGCTCTAACTATTTTGATAAAATTTGGCTTATTTGTAGCCTTTAATGTACCCTAACATATGCAAAAAACCACCTCTTTCTAAAAATTCTTGTTTAGCTAACAATAATATTAATAACTGACTTTTGGGCGTTTTTGGCCTTAAAGGAGTTGTTTTTCAAAAAATGTCAAAACATTTTTTCGTGCAACTATACAGCCCTAATTTACGTGTTTGGTGTAAATTTGTTGGAAATCGATTGAATAGTTTTCTCTCTAGAAATGATAATAATAATAGAATAATATTTATTAGTTAATCTCCTAGTTTAAAATCACCTCTCCTACCCCTCCTACAATTATGAAGTCACTGTGAATCTGTTTAATAGTTTAAATATGATTGTGAGAAAGTATGTGCCAGTTTCTGGTACCGTTAATTTTCGTAAAATGTCGTATTTCTACATATATAAATTACATTTTCAGAGTGTTACTATAGGACACCGTTCCAGCTCTCCGCAAATGCAAATAGATATTTGTATGTTATGCTATTTTCAGGAAATGGCGATTGATTTTGACAGAAGCACTTGCATTTTGTTAGGTTGGAGGGGGTAGAAGTGACAGATACTGCTTTTTAGCGTGAATGACAAGATTTTTTATACAACAGAGAAAATGTTGTATTAATACGATAAGACCAAAATATGATGTTAATTACTGTAATCAGACAAGTCACGAACGAAAACGCAGTATTTTAAACTAGTCAGGTGGGCCTAGTAAATAAAAAAGAACACTTTTGCAATAAAAATATGGCGTTTTTGTTAAACAAATTATTTTTGACCCATGAATAATTGGAACATCTTTTTTAAGGTATACTTTACTAGATAAAATCATAAAGTTAGCCGTTTATTGACAATTTAATGTCCATTTCAATATTTAAAGATTTTATATTGTACGAAAACATATTTACCACAAAGCCATTTTTATCATTTTTCTGGCTATTTTTTTCCCATAATTAATACATTTAGTTATTTCTTAGGCTCTAAGCTTTAATTTGCGTCCTTTTCGATGTCATTTTGACCATTTGTTCCCGAAAAATCCTAAATTTAGCTAAAATTTCGCTTTTACGTAAAAAGTATTTTTAGATATATAAATGATTGCTTGTGAGTGTTATCGAACTTTAAGTTACAAATATTCATATGGATTTAAACAACTATACATTTTAATTGGTTTAAGAACCCTTTGGACTATTAGTTATTTCGAATTTTGTACTTTTTGCTTAACTTATGTACAATTTTCACAGTTTTGATGTAGAACTTAATTATTTTAAGTTTTTTACACTGTAACACAATGATTTAAAAAACTCCAAATTTTTAGTATATCAAAATAAACATTTGAAGGGCATTTAGAAATAATGTTGACCCCAAGAATTAATCCTGCCCAAGAATTAATCATTAAGCTTGATTTTCTTTTCTTCTTTAATTATAACTTTGCGTTTATTGATAATCAAAGAACTAATTTTCAAATATTAAGTTTTCGGTATTTTAAGGGTTTCCAGAAATGTTTTAACACTCTCCCGAGTAACTCATTATAGGCCCGTGCTCGCTTCGCTCACCAACCTCCACGGCAATGCAATATCAGATAGATTATTGTGTACTCTGATATTTTCAGGAAATTACGATTGATTAGGACAGATGCACTTGGATCGGGGTAGGTTGGTGGGGGGCAGAAGCGACTTAGATCCTGAAGCATTAGCGCAATAGGGTCAGATTTGTTGCTGGAATGACGGGATTTTTTATACAATAGAGACAATGTTCTAGTTATACAATAATGACCAAAATAAATACTTCATTGCACGGACGGTAACGTAGTATTTCAAACTGGTCAGGTATGCCTAGTAAAGAAGAAAGTTAGCATAATTTTAATAGTGATGTGTTTGAATTATAATATAGTAAGCCTTTGTCGTTGAGTTTTGATTGTGAATAAATTTACTTAATTTCAAAAAAACTGTTGGGTGTAAAAATAAAAACTACCTGAATATACATTTTCCAATCTAGTTGCTATTATAATGCATGCAAATCCTTTCAAGAAAGGTATTTTGGTTCAGTATAGGCCTAAACTAAAATTGTATTAATTAAGTTTTTGATCCGAATAGGCTGTTTTATTTATAGTATGTAACAACATATTTTTGAAGTACAATACATGAAGCATTTTTCTTTGTTTTTTTTTGTATGTTTTTTTAGTTAACCTAACCTATTTGTATTTTTATCTTAAACAGTTTTTGTCACTAATGACTTCATAACCTTTGAACGAATGGACTGTTTCGAATGTGAATTTCTCCTAAACAAATGCTGCGTCTAAGGGGTAAACTCCAGGTTTATTTATATGATCAGTCGTTCTCAGTTGATGCTGTCATTAAAAAGACACAAGTTTATTTTATATGTAGATTGCGAAAAGAAACTTAAAATATATCTTACTGTGACGTTATTGTTTAAATACTCATACACTGTGTCATGATGCTTTTAAATTTTATCAATTTTAGGCATGACATGGAAATTTGTGTGATAAGGACATACGATGAATGATGTCAGCGGGGAATGATATAACAGACAATCAACAGCGCTCCCGCACCGCTCCTTTAGTTAACCCAATCTATCCCGCTTACACTAACATTACTTCTATGTTTTTCAAACAATTCGATTTCCTACCTTTTTGTTACAAGTTGATGGAGGATTTCGTCTCCAGATTAAGTCACATCGATAGAGTAACCAAGTAAATGTACACACGTAAACATATCTTTAAAGAAATGTTATATATAAGCGTATGCAAAAGTCTATGCGTAAGTGGTATACTCTTTTGTTAACCGTAAAGTATTAAGCTCTGTACATGTTCCATGCTGAATACTCCTGAAATCATATACCTGATTATATATAGTTTGTTTTCTGTAAGAGTAAATGATTTATTCTGAAGTACGCCGTAAATAAAAATCATTGTAAAATATATCCATTTTCATCATCTTCTAAACTTAAAACATATCAAACAGCTTACATATTACTTCTATAACAGTTTGAAAAAACCTATACGTGTTCAACTTGAGTATTCGCATTAAATTTAATTTTAGTTTCATGATTTTGGTATCCAAGTCACTTCATATACAGTAATGCAATAAATACAGGAAATTACAATAGTATTTTACCTGATTGTTAGTCCGTCTTGTGACTTTTTGAGTTGTCCTACTTACTACGCGTTTCGAGACCGTAGTCTCATTATCTAGTATAAAATATATTCATCACTGTTCAGGTTGTCATATACACACACACAAACACAAACACATTAAAAACACAAAGTACACAACACATAATTTATAGTGCGATACGAATTAGTTGAATACCGGTTGGTATACACCATCTTATCGTCTATGATATACTGAACTAAACTAAATAAAGCAGCCTACGTTTGTTGAGTGATGTATAGCCTTTCCTATATATTACACTTTTATATCTCCATGTAGTATAGCTTTTGGTGTTCTACAGCCTTTAGGTAAAATGTTTTTTTATGAACTGTTTTGTTTCTTTTGGTAAAATATACACACTCAAAGATTAACAAAATTCGTATTTAGTTATTGGTTATTGAATATATATTCAATAATATCAGACTGCCTTCTACAACATTCATCTTTATTCTGTCCTGTCTGCCTTCTGACGTATCATATTAACAGCTGATTGTACAGTGTTGCCATCTTCATGACACCTTGCTTTTTACAATAAATTTGTACATATTTATTACTTATTTCATAATGTGTTACATACCTATTAGTGATAAAATACAAATTATAGTAATAATCTTTTATTAAGTATATTTTATGTATAACACAAAGTATCTTTTGACAAGATATTAAAAATATAGTAATAATCTTGTTTGAAGTACAGTAACACAATATTTGTGTATAATATGTATATAATACAAGTTTCTTTTGGTAAATTAACAAATATTATTACTTTTTATTAAATTTAATAAATAAACATAATAAATTTACTTTGTTTTAACAAGTTTGTTTAGAACTTTGGAAGATTATCCTCTTTCTCCCGCAATTGTTATTAGCAGTTTGACTTAAAACTGTATCACTTTACAAACAGGTTAGGTTACTTAAGTAAAATGTACTTTTTTCTGTGGGGGGGGGGGGGGGGGTCACTGTTATTGATTTTTTGTATAACCATTTTCTTAGTGCTCCTGAGGACTTGTACCAAATTTAAATTCTTCGGACCATCAGATGTCGAAGTTATGAATTTTTGAAAATTGTTATTTTAAAAATGTTTTTACTCCTTGTTTTCGACGGGGTTACAGCCTCACAGAAATAACGGATCGAGGTTAGATTTTGCACACACAAGGAACTGCATTTTGTGCAATTTAAACTCCATCCGCTCTAAAATGGGAGGTTAATTTTTAAGGGCTTAGAAAATGTCAAGATTTTGTCAGAATTGTTCAATGGATTTTATTTAATTAATTCTTGTTTATCAAAGTTCTTGTTGTATCAAAGTTTAATATTCTATCTACAAAATGTACTAAGTGTTACATATCTTAGATTTTATTCTTGTAGCTTTGTTAGTAAGTATGATCTCTGAAGCCAAGTAATATGGTCTCCTCGTCCCCTACTTCCGTTATATAGCTCCCAGCCAAACAGCGTTGAAAGAAATATCAAGCTCTACGCCAAACAGCGTTGAAACAAATTTCAAGCTCTCCCCAAACAACGTTGAAAGAATTTTGAAGCTCTCCGTCAATTAAATCAGCGTTGAAAGAAATTAACTATTTTACACAGGTTTCTATGTGTACATCAAGACCGAGGCGCGAAGCACTGAACATGCTCCTTTGGCGGGATTTCATTCATATCAATTCTTTTTTCGGCTGTAGAGGTTATCTTGGAGGAAAATTTTTACAACAGGGTTGTTTTTTGGGACATTTTAGCTATTTTCTTAAATATTCAAAATTCGATAATACATCATACAATCGTAATTTTAGGTCTACTTCTGTAGAGTCCAAAAATATATTTATTTTTTTAATTTTGAGCAAATTTGAAATTTCCCTTAAACTTTAAACTTGAATTACGTAAGTACTAATTAAAATTATGGTAGTAATTTCACGGTTAACACATACGTAATGTATTTTTTCTACGTAAACCACAAATGCATAATTTTCTGGATCCTGGTATTCTCTAAGAAATCATTCAATCAAGGCTAAGTTATTTTTCATTTATGGACAAGTCGGAGGGCACCAGTCATCTTTCTCTGATAAACTCTGATCTTGCCCAGACTTGTTCACCTTTGTAATATATACGTTCAGATTTCCTTGCTGCCTTAGACAAATTGAGTTTTACAAGATTTTTGCAAAATCGGAAATTTCCAAGAATTACACTGGTCTTTCCCGTCGTAATATATATATCATTTCTAATGGCACCCCAAAACGTGTTATGGGGGACCATGATCATTGCTCATTTCGTACTCTAGACCTTAAGTCTTACCATATACCATAAACACTGCAATAATTCATTTTTCCTATGGAAATTCGCTAGTAGAATGATATGGGTGCTTCCATTGTGATTGTGAAAACTTTGTGATGCTTACCTGAGGACAATTCTTCAGTTATTATTCATTCCATTTTGCTGGCAGTGATATACGAAGTCTGTTATTTCGGATGTTGTGTAATTGCATTACTTTCAAAAATATAAATGGAAACATGTATTATCTATATAGATAAAGTTCTGATTTAGCAATTTAAAGTAAATAAGCGTTGTACAATTGACGTGTTATTGATATCGCAAACATATATAAGGACTTAATATACAATATTATGCAGTTACAATATACGAGATGGAACAGTGGACAGGTCGTGTCGCCGTGGTTACCGGAGCTAGTTCAGGTATTGGAGCAGATATCGCAAAGGTATTGGTTCAGAATGGTATGATTGTCGTTGGGATAGCGAGGAGAGTGGAACGGGTGAAGGTATGTGTTTTTTAAATCTTTTAAAAAATAATAAAAAATTACTTTCTTTTATGAAATTTTACGTAAAGCTTTGACGTTTGGGTAACATATGCAATGTTCCGAGATGTATATGTTTTTAATAATCAACATAAATAATATAGGTGTAAATATTAATAATGTTCTATAAATGTGGTTAGTAGATTTGGTGTTTAGATGAAAACTACTATCACAAGCTTGTTGGGCTTTTTAATAAACCAACAGAAAGCTTAAAATAGGTCCCAGTTCAAATAAGAATATAATAAGGCAACATTTTTTATCTGGGTACTTTTATTCGGTGGAGGAGTTTATGGGCAATAAATACAATTGTGGAGTCTCTGGGCTTATACATGTGTTAGGAATTTATTTAAACAAATAATATAACAATTATTATGCTTATATTACATTACTGTAACATTTATTGTTAATTATGTTTATTCTTTTGAAATTGTGGATTGTATGATGTTTATCAAGGCAACTTGTCTGGTACAATGTATTTTCTCTATAGGACAAAAAAATAAAAACAAAATTGTTTATAAATAAAAACATGAACTGAAAGAAATAAGGTTATACATTGTTTCGCCTTACTTAACGTAAAGTAATGCAAGATTAAAGTTTCTTTTTCTTAGAAGCTTATAATGTATTGTTTTATTTTGTGTAATTTTTATCTGTTTAACCTTTAATTTAATTTGATATGTTTAGTTTATTCATGTGTATTTTTGCAATCTATTTGTTAAATGAAATTTGTTCTATATATATGGATTATGTAGGCTAGTATTAGTTATTTTTGGTTAATTAATAATTTTTTTATGTAAATGTATATTTATTTTCAATGAGCTAAATTCTATTTATCTGTATTTAATTTTATAGCCAGTTCTGTTTGAAATGGTCTAAGGAACAATAATGAAATTAAAGGAAAGCCTAATCTCATGAGGCATTTTAGTGTGGTAAAGTGCGGTGTATTAATGAGGTATAATGCGGAATATTAATTTGGTATAATGCGGTGTATTATTGTGATGCGTTATAACTTAGTAGTATAAATTAATCCAATGAATTCTTACAGGAATTAGCCAAAGAGCTGAACTATAAAAAGGGTACCTTACACGCAGTGAAGGCCGATCTTAGAAATGAAAAGGAAATACTGGACGCATTTGCTTGGATTGAGAAAAACACGAGTGGAGTAGATGTTTTGATAAACAACGCTGGGGCTTCGAATCTAGAAAATCTACTAAGTAACGTTTATTTTAATATTGTTGGGTTTCAAAATATATTTTGCTATTGGGCAGACTATGTATGTGTTATATCTATTAATAGTTACATACTTTTTAATTTGTTAACATTAAGATATTCAATTAATGTTAATGTTTCTTTTGCGTGTTGCTAAATTTTAATATCTATTTTAACTAAGTTAATGTGATTACAGATGGTTCAACGGAGGCTTGGAAACGTGTGTTTGACTTGAATGTGATTGGTCTCTCTGTATGCGCAAGGGAAGCTGTTAAGTCTATGAAGAAGAAAGGCGCTGATGATGGCGTTATCATCAACGTTAACAGGTAGTTTGCAAACGTATAGGCTATAGAATTATGTAATACAGCAATGTTACATTAAATTAGAATTGGAAAGACATACTCGTAGATAAGTGGCGCTTTATATAAAACATCATTAATCCTTTTTATTGTTACGATTAAGAAAAAACCATTGCATGCCAAATTTTAGTAAGTAAGATGGCAACTCAATTAATTATTTGCGAAGAACATCTTGATACTGAAAATATTTAAAAAAAACTTGATACTGAAAATATAAAAAAAAAAAAAAACTTAATATAAGCGGTGTATTTATACTATGGTTTTCTTAAAACAATCTTAATATCAGAAAACAAAGAACTAGCGACACGGCTGTAGGCAGTGCGACTTTTTGATTATATTTGAGAGTGCAAGTTGATTTATATTGTGTTCATTTCTATGAGGTTGGTACCAATGAATACTTATTTAAGTATTCATTGTTGGTACGGTTATGTAATTTAAACTGGCAAGTTAAAAATTTTTGACCTCCTTTAATAGGTGTAGTTCAGTCAGAGGCCGGCTCACTTGCTGTCAACGTCCTAATTTAAGTGTCACGTTACAACGATTTACATTTCGACAGGTTTAACGTTAGTGAATAACTATGATTTGTCTGTGAATTATGTATTGAGAAAACTTAAATCCTCGTATTTCTTCAAAGCAATAATACAAAATATAACTATTTTAATTTTACCTCAAAACACTTCGTTTACATATAGGCTACTAAAAATTTTTCGAAAAACTTAATGTTAGTTTAAAACATAAACATAGTCCTTCTCAGGTCATTTATATGTAATAATATAAATTATATATATATAATAACAATTAAGTACTAATATTTAAAATGATGTTTATATAAAAAACAAATTTAAAGCTGTATTTATGGATTTATATATTGCACAAAATAATGTTTACTTTTATATATAATTACTATAATGTTTTATATTTTAGTATTTTGGGTCATCGAGTGTTAGTTCCAATGATGTCCATGTACATAGCTTCGAAGTTTGCATTAACAGCTCTATCTGAATCACTACATAAGGAACTAGCAGCTACAGGATCGCACATTAGAGTCACAGTGAGTATTTCTTACTTCACTTTACAATATTTCATTCTAAAATTCGTTCTATAAATATAACATTTAAATAATTCAAAAGTTACTTTACTTGCTCCACTGTTCAATAATCTTTAGAGCAGTCCGGAATACCGGTTTCGAAGGATAACCATCATCCTCAGATGCGGGTCAAAATTAATGTTGGATGGGGGACATCGATAGATATACTTTTAAAATCACAATCCCAGATAGTGAAACCGTACAATACAAGCCTTTTATTTATTGGGAGTAGGTCAGTGGTCTTCTAACAGATAGTGAGGAAATCAATTTGTTTATTTGTTATTTTAGTTATCAAGACAATATAGTAATGCAGCACTAAAGTGACAAGGTAGAACTATAGCAAGTCAATCTATATACAAGCTGTGTATAGCTTATACAATGTATATAATAAGCTGCTTTGTCCTGCTCGACTGACATAGAATCAAAAACTACTTAAAGTATAGCAAAAACTACTTTTAATATAAACATTCGAAAATTTAAAGGTGTATTCTTATGGGGTCATACACTCACAATAATAAAAGATTTTTGCAAATTTTTAATTTTAAAGCGTAAAAGTGATGAAAATTCAGGGGTTTACTACTCCCAGCCCTATAACAGATAAAATAGCTGATTTGGAACAAAAGTTTAACAGCACATGTTTGTTGAATGAATTTACATTCATTACCATACCATCTAACTTAGCAAACTTAAAATAAATTTACTATTCTTCACAAACAATACTGTTTTGAGGTTAGGTCAACAAAATAAAATTAAACATAAACTGAAATCAGCGAAAAAGGCTTACTGTTATAATTAAAACATTTGATGCAGCATATAAATAAAACAGCTAATTTTGATCAAAAGCTTAACACAATTTTAGGACAGGCCTTACTGAACCAACACAATTCGCGAAAGCATTTAATTTTATTGCACAGCAACCTACTTTATAATTTGTTATTTTTTTAACAACCAACATTGTTCTTAGGTTATGTTTATACCGCTCTATTATATGAAACAATCCTGTCATTCACACAAAAACCTGGCCCATATGCGTCAGGATATTGGATACTGCACCCCCACCACAATACCCCTATCCAAGTACATGTGTGCTAATTAATAGTCTTTTCAGTGAAAATATCAGAGTACACGATATAGTAATCTGTTTGTATTTGTTTCGGCGCGAGGGGTTGGTGAGATAAGCAAGCAGGGGTGGAGTCTCCTACACATTTATAAGTCAGTATGGCAATAAGGCAGAAATGAAACAACGCAACTTAGCGTAGGAAGAGATTAGTTTAGTAATGTATATCATAGTTAATTTATATGCTTATTTGAACAGAACTTAAGTCCTGGTCTTGTGTCTACTGAATTCAACGAGACTGAAGAAATGAATGCCTTCAAAATGCCGATTAACCGTGACCTCATACTCCAACCTTCTGATTTATCTCAGGCAGTTGTCTTTGTCTTATCGCTAAATAAAAGAGCCCATGTGAGTATTATCTTAGATTAAGTAGTTTTAATTTACATTTTAATTCTGTTAAATTACATTGCCAGAAAAATGACAAAAAATTTCAAAAATTAATTTCATAATTATTGTTGTTATTTTCCTTTGAAATTACTCAAATTTTAATTACTATATTTGTTACCAGTGACGGCTCGTAGCTAAAATTATTGGGGATGCTGTTCCAGAAAATATTCAGCCTTTATTTTAAAATTGTATTAAGGAAAACATAAATATACTTATGAAAAGAATATTTAACAAGAAACTTCCTATGTGCGCATGCGCACAAAGTCAAACACCACTGTTCTGAAACTGTGAAGCACACAGTACCATACAAGGATTTTTGTATCTACTTCATAAACTGGGAGATGACTACTGACATTAAGTTTAAATAGTATGTATTGTATAAGTATGAAAAAAAAAATTAAAGACAAAAAGGATTAATTACGTTAAATGTTAATAATGTTATATCAAGTGAAAGTAGAGTGTGCTGCAGTTCCACAGTGCCTAAAAGCAAGCTGCCATTGTTTGTTACAGATTTTTTTTAGAAATCCAAAAGTTAGTGGTTGAGGGGGACAATTTAATGACCTATACCCCACAATTGATGTTTAAAAATGTTTAATCTTTAATTACTAGGTAGCAGACCTACTGAACATTACAAAATTCAATATGGCAAACTAAACCTTTTCTAGTTTTCAGTGGTCTGTATCCCCATAAACATAACCAACGAGATTGTTTCCATTATCATCAAACACTCTAAATATGATTGATTGTAAGTAATAATATTGGAATAAACCATTGTTACTTTTATTCCATAATATTTTATAAATAACTTTGATATTTTTAATAATTAGTAGATAGTTATGGTTACAAACTACAGCTGTTTTCATACTTACTACTATGGTTAACCAGTTAACCCTTTTACTTTAAAGACTATAACTCATACACAGACTTTCGTGGTAAGATGCCGGAAGTAAAACAAACAGTGGTTGACACGCATTCAATCTAGTTACCGGTTTTTTTGGAGTTCTCAATTATTTTACATTATTTAATTTGTATATTTTAGTAAACACCTTAATGGAAGTAAACAGTTCATCACAGCACAGGTATAACTTAAATGCATTGACGTATAGGTTAAGATTGTGAAATATCGGGAGAAAACAATTCCATGCAACTAAATACAACTAAATGCTGTTTACTAACTTTTCAAATTATAAAGTAAACTGTTGTAATTTCAGGGAAGTTGTTAAAAACACATTTAAACAAAAATTCCTAGAAAACACATAAGGAAAATTATTTTGTTTCACATTAACATTCGTTTACACACTAGGTGAAAAGCAGATATTGCAATTAAATTACTTGAACATAGGAAAAAATAAGGTTGATTTTCTTTATGTACTAATACATTTTTTTGATTTATCTGCAAAATTAATGTTGTATGCATCACGAAAACCACACACTCGAGCTTCTTACTAATGCAATAGCATTGACCAGCCTCTTAAAGGGTTAACCAATCACTGATTTCAATGAATTTACCCCAGAACACATTTAAGTTTAAGGTCATGTATTAGGAGGTAGCTTTGTTTTCTATACATATTTTGAGCTAATGTTAAGGATTTTTATGTTGTTTTTTATTTTCAAAAATTTCAAAAAGTGTTATTTGTACAGGAAAATCTGTCTAAAAACCGAAATACTTTAAAGTGCGTTCATGCAGTTCATTCTTCGTTTAAGACATAAAAAACAGGAGATCTTGAAAAAGTATGGCGATTGTGGTTCTAAAGTTTGATGTATTGTATATACAAAATGTATAGATCTGCTTATTCTTAATTCATGTTTTGTTGAACTTTGGTTTCAGGTTGCAGAGCTCACTATAGTGCAAAACATGTGAGTTGGTCCGTGAGCGTCAATGAACATATAATAATGTTTTTATTCAACATTAATGACACCAGAATGTTTAATGTAGACAATATCGTATACGAGTCTTCACTAAACATACTGGAATGTCACTATTTATTTTATTTTTAAACTTTATTTGTGTTGATATTGTTTTGTTCAATATATTTGTACTGTAATATTAAATGTATGCAAGTAATTCATCAAAATGTCTCTAGTTTTCTGGTGTTGTTCAGAACCTTCATTATGCAGATTGATTTCAACTTCTACTTTATCGTAAACCTAATAGATCGGAACAAAAGTAAAGGGAAAGGGTTTGGAAGGGAGATGGAGACCTGTGGTCGTAGGGCAGATAATGGTTTCAGTAAAGGCGAGTCTTAACGTAAATTTAACGTTAGAGTTTTGAAACATTTAATACTTCATTCATTACATAAAGAATAGGACATTTAACATTATTCAAAAAATGTAACACTAAATTTAAATTATTAGAAAAATTAGAGTCATTATGACCTAACTGCCAACTTCTTTTTTGTCCACTTAACCTACATTTAAACTACAGCGTGTTTGGCATAAATCAGTTAAATTACAAATGTTACATGTCAGCGTAAAACACCACTTTTATTAGAATTAGGGATCTGTTGGGAATATAAACAATTTACCGTTGTTTTTAATTTAGTTTTTAACAACTATTATTAATATTATTTATAGCAATTTGTTTGAAAAAATAATAAAACTGCGCCAAAATAGCATAGAATAAACTACCGTAATAATGTTAGCTATACGGTTGGGAATGTATTAGAAAAGAAAAATCAGTGTAAATCAGCTTTTTACTGTAAGAAAATTTATTGGAAATGCTAGTAAATTGTAAGGATAAAAAATAAATAAAGTAAATTGTAAAAAATAGATAACATGTAAAACAGTGATGTTAATTAAGACATTTAATGTCATTTACCATCTTAGCTTTTAGGTTGTAATTAATGCTACACATTTGTTAAAAATAATCAGAGTGACTAAGGTCTGGCAGTTTTGTTTTGAGACTAACGTTTTTATTTATTTGGTCATAAAGGATTCCTAGTTTATATATGTGATTGGATGAATTAAATAGCGTATGGGATATTACCTCATACATCTATAAATGTGATCAAAACACTTTCATTTAAATGTTTGAAAGGTTTTTTTTTTTAAATCACGTGTGTTTAAAAATATGAAGCCGTGACCTATAAAAATTCATTTTTATATTTATTGCCAGAGAAAACAGCTGCATAAAATAACAGAAGAAACCATTTATTTCGATAACCAGCTTGGTAACGCAATTTCAGATTAGGCCTAGTTTATTTTATTTTACCTGGCTAAAGGCAACATATACACGTGGTTTATACTTCTATGGCACAGTACCTTTCGAATGATATAAGTTGTTATAAGTTGTATTCATTTCCTTTTATAATAGTCTAAGAAACGTTACTAACTAAATTATGTTACCAACTAGCTAAGTTTGGACTTGTTTATAGTATTACAAATTGATTGGCTCTATGGTTATAGAAAGTAGAAGGAAACGTTGTTAATTACTGAGTTTGAAAATAACCCAAACCTTGATGATATGTAAAACCTTTGTTGGCATTGGCTGTGTCCACACACCCCAATGTTAGCAATTTAAATATTTGTCGTTTCCGTTTACTTTATTTATGACTTATTTCTATTTACAAACCCACACTGAAAAAACTCTATCCTTGCAGCAACACAATTAATGTTGCGGTAAAAGAAATATTTCTTTACGGGTCAGCAGGGTGTAGTTAGCTTTACTGTTAAAGTAACCTACTGTTGATCTCTTGATATTATAGCAATGTTATTAACTTAGCAGCAAATGTAAGTTCAACAGTAAGCCTAATGTTTCTATGACATTAAGGCACTACTAACTATGTCGCAAGGCTAGTTAATGTAGTAGTGAATATAAACTAATGTAGTTATAACATTAGGTAGAGTGTTTAATATTGTAGTGTTCCTTTACTGGTAAGTTAGTTGTTATTGTCACAAAAATAATAAAATTAGGCAATAAATCTACAAAATATTACACTCATATTAGTTATTGTAATCATAAGAGTAATTGCTCTGTGTGTTTCAGTATAACTAACATCCTTGCAAGGTTAGTTGATGTAGTGGTGAACTTCATACTAATAAAGTTCTAACACTAGTTAAGATTGTAATTACTATATAGTTTGTTTATTGTAACAATAGTTATTTTTGTCACAACAGAAACAGCTTTTCTTAACTCCGATATTTTATTTCGAAATTTGTCGACACGCTTTCCCCTGCATACCAACTGTCGAGGTCCTCCAGTTAGAGTAGGTACATAGTAAGAGTTCTGGAAAAAATAAAAATTAAGTGTAAGATAACTATAAAATATATTATATAATATACATAGTTATTAATGTATGTAGTTATTTACATAGTTAAGGACATAACATTTTTACTGTATCTTAAAATAAAGAATTCAAGCTTTAAATTACAACTTTTAAAAATGTTAACCTAAATTTTATGTTTAAAGCTACCATATTTGATAATGAGTTCATTACTTTTAATTTTTTAATTTAATTAATTACTGCGACATTTCCCACCGAAGATGGATATTTATTATCTTGAGTAGTAGTTAAGCTAGTTTGAAGTAACTTTTTTGTTAGTAAAAAACATTCTTAGTTTTAATAGTTAGTTAACAAGGGTTGATCAATACTCGTAAACATCGTAAATTATTTTAAATACATAAATTATTTCAAATTTCAGAATATTAGTTGTGATAAAAGTAATAAAAATTCATTATCCAAATATTTGTATATGCTTTTGTTGGTTTTTGAAGAACATCAAATTATTTACAAAATAATAAAATAAGGCTCTGTCATTTCAAATTTAAAAATTCCTAAAACAATTCATGTTAATTGACTGATGCCATTGGCAGTCTAACTGAGGCTTTAAATGGAAAAGTACTTCTTAAAAACCACTCCTACATATTAAAAATTCATTCACACATTTTTAAACAGCTAAACAACTATACTGAATCTTTTAGAATATTGTTTTAACAAATCCTTAATTTGTTGTAAGATGTAGTTGTTATTAATAAATATTTTAGCGAAATCCCTGACGTATATAAATTAACAATTATGTTATTTTGTTAATTTTCTTTCTTTGAGCCTTATATTTTTACTTGAAAAGATATGATATGAATGAATTGTCTGTAGTTGTATGTAGTAATGTTAAATCAGTTAAATGGAAGTTAGGTACTTAAAAATAAGTTCCTTTACATGGATTTTCTCCATATTGGATAGGGCAAGTATATCTATTTCATTTTCTGAAATGAAAGTATATTATTTGATAATAAACTAATTATGTGTAAATAGATTACTAAAATGAATTTTAAATATTTACCAGAATGATTATTAAAACAATAATTTAAAATATATAGAAAATAGATTATAAGTTATATATCTTTAAAATAGTATGACAAAGTTATGTATAACTGCAGGCAACCTCCCATAACCTGTAATGAAATTTTAACATTGAATATATACCGTATTTATCATGGTAGTTTTTAAAATTACTGAATCTAATTATAATACTGTATTAACTTATGTACATACCTGAACTTACCTTTAAAAATTTTAATATAATTTTGAAATCCCCATGACGTCAACAATGATTCTACATCATCATCCATGTATGTTGAAAAAACAAGAAGATCGACAACACTAAGAAGATCTTAGTTGTACTTTGGCTTTTGTAGCTTTGTCACTGAGGATGGCGACTTTGTCGTTGAAACGCGTTTGATTTATTAAACGTATTTCTTGTGAGATTGTGTGTTATTGTTTTATTTCATCTAAGAAGATCGACAACGAAGCACTTTAGTTATAGCTGTTTGATGTGGTCTTTGTTGTTACTTGTTAGTCTACCGAGTACTGAAGAGAAACTGAATTCGAATTTTGTAAAAACGTGAGAAACTTTAATTGTGGACAGGGTAACTCTAAAACAGGAAAAGGCTACCGTCTAAAGGATGAAGGCCTACAGCGGATGTAACCCAGTTCACTGCATAAATAACCGCCTTTATGCCTTGTAAGTAAGCTAACATTGTGAACATATTAAGATATTGTTTTCATTCCGTTTTTTAGATGTATATTATGTTAGATTTACCTTATAGTTACATTAACTAATTTAGTGACTGCAATAATCGCCTTTACGGATATTAATTTAACTATGACATTTTACTACATTAGAGTTTACAGTAAAACTCAAAATTAAAAAAACCTTACAGCAATGCAAATATTTCAAGCTCTAAAGTAACCATGACGTTATAAATGTTACCATGACAGAAAAACTGTTAACATTAGAAATTCTCCAATCACGGGTTTTCACAAAATGGAATAAAGTGAAACTGTAAACAAGCTTGTAAAATATTTGCGTTTGGAAAATAAACATATTTGGTTTTAAGTAAGTAACAAAAGTGAGCAGCTTTTAATAAATATTTTCCTCGTAGTCTTGTTATTGTATGAAAAATACAAAAATGTTTAGTTTTTATTAAATATTTGCCTGGTAGTTATTTTGTGAGGAATAGAAAATAAGAGTAATTTTTAAACATTTTTTCCTGGTAGTTATTGTGTAAGGAATATCAAAAAAAGTTTAGTTTTTATTAAGCATTTGCTTGGTTATTGTGTAATTAATAGATACAAATTTTTAGTTTTTAATAAATATTTGCCTGGTAGTTAATATGTGAGGAATAGACAAAAATGTATAAAAAAGAAGTTTAAAACATAAAGTAATACTAATAAATTTAATACAAATATAATATAATTTTCGTGAGGAATTTGCAAACATTTTAGAAAACATATTAATAAAGCATTGACAGGAAAAAACAATATTATTATACAATTTTTGCTTCGCGGAATGTCTACTTATCATTTTAGCAGAAATCCTATATATTTTTTCAATATAATAGAAAATCACACTTTTTTTTTTAATTTATAAATCACCATTAATTATTCAATTTAGTAGACAATCGTATATATTATGTTTTCAGTATAGTAAACAATCACCTACCTATATGAATTTAACATAGTATAAAATCACCTATATTTTTTCAAAATAGTAAAAAAACATCTATATTCAATTTAGAGGACAATCGCATATTTTTGTCAGTATAGTAAAAAATCTCCTAAATGTATTTAACATAGTAGAATTTACCTAAATTTTTTCAAAATAGTAATCAATCACCTATACTTACTCAGTTTTGTAGACAATTGCATATATTTTACAGTATAGTAAACAATCTCCTATATTTATTTAACATAATGGAAAATCACCTATTTTTTTCAAAATAGTAATCAATTACCTGTAACTATTCAATTTAGTAGACAATCACATATTTTTATTCGGTATAGTAAATAATCTCCTTTATGTATTTAACATAGTAGAAAATCACCTAACCTTTTTACTTAAAAATAGTAACCAAATACCTACAATTATTTAATTTATTATATAGGCCTAATCGCCTATATGTTTTCCGTATAGTAAACCATCACCTTTATGTATTTAACATAGTAGAAAATCACTTAAAATTATTCAATTTAATAGATAATCGCATATATTTTTTGAGTATAGTAAACAATTTCCTTTATGTCTTTAAAACCTCCATAGTAGAAATTACCTATATTTTTTAAAATAGTAATCAATCTCCTATAATTATTCAATTTAGTAGACAATCAGATAATATATTTGTTTAGTATGGTAAACAGTCTCCTTTATGTACGTATTGAACATAGTAGAAAATCATCTAACCTTTTTTCAAAATAGTAATCAGTCATCTAAAATTATTAAATTTAATAGGCAATCGCATATATTTTTTGAGTATAGTAAACAACCTCCTTCATGTGGTTAACATAGTAGACAATCCACTATACGGTAGTAATAAAATAAATATTACCTTATTTTGCTCCGAACTGTGACCTTTTATGTTTTAGTTGAAAACATTGATATAAACTGATATAACACAACACAAAACCGTACGTGTATACTTATTTAGATTGTTGATGATGGTGCACACTGTTGCATGTTCCGCGAAACACACCGCGATCCACGGGACATGCAACAGTGTACCTATTCCAACAATGTAAATAGGTTTGCACGTGTATAGTTCTCTGTTGCATTATATTAATGCAGTTCACACGACCTATATAATGATAAACTGAAGATGGAGTTCCGATTCCAAAACTTTGAACTAACATTATTTGGTTACAAGTTGGAACCAAATAATATAATAGTAGTTAATTTATTACTACATATTGTACTCTATAGTTACTTGTACAACAAACAAAGAACATTAAATCACTTATAGTTTTCAATATAGTAGACAATGTTCAAAAATTTAAAGTAATGTGATTTTCTTCCTATTTATACGTTTTTATGCAACTTCAGGCTTACTACAGAGACTAAAATATGTACATTAAGTAATTTTAAGTTTACTCCAGCATGAACCTTGAATATGGCCTGAATAGCCAGAACGGCCGTAGTAAAAAAAAAAAAAAAAAAAAAAAATTTATAAAGGGACTATTGTGACGGTAAGTCATTTTATCATTTTAATAATAATAATATGATTAGTAATAGTCAGAATGACGATAGCAAAAATGTATGTGCACTTACTTCAGAACTCTATTGCGAGAAACCTAATAGTGTGGGTGCTGAGGTCTGTAACAAAGAAAAGAAAGAAATTTTAACAGAAAGGAAGTAAATAAATGAAAAATAAAATGAAATACAAAAAATCAATGCAAGATACGGGATTGGGGCTTGGAAACGCTATTGATTGCCTTTGTTATCTCATTTCCCGCTGTGATCATGTTTCTTCCTTTCTTATCTCAATATAGTTGACAATTTCCCAAAATTTAAAGTAATGTGAGTTTTATTATTATTTCTAAGTTGTTATGCAACTGTGGGTTTACTACCCCCAGTAAGCCCTTGATAATGGTTAAATAGCCAAAACGGCCGAAGTACGATAACAAGAAAATAGTGACTATTTTGGCTGTAAGTCATTTTAATAACATTATTATTATAAATAGTCAGAATGGAAATAGCGAAAATGTTTGTACACTTAGTTGAAAACTCTATTGTGAGAAACCTAATCGTGTGAGTGTTGTCGTTGTAAAAGAGAAAAGAAAGAAATTTTAACAGAAAGGAAGTAAATCAAATAGTTGAAAAATAAAATGAAAGACAAAAAAGAAATGTAAGTGTAAACGTGATATATTGGCAAAGTGGGGAGGGGGGAAGTGTTTTGAAACGTTATTGATTGCCTTCGTTATCTCATCTCTCCGCTGTTGTCGTACTTCTTCCTTTCTCATTTCACTATCTATGTCATGCCTCAACATGATATCGTTTAATGCACTTTGACATGGTCAAGTAAAAGGTCAAAGTTTTAAATATATCATCAGTTACATAACTAACGGAAATTGTCATAAATAGGATGCTCATTCAAATACATTTTGTCTCCCTTAGATGTAATTCAAAGATTGGTTATGAAGATAGATAGATAGTCTTTATTTCGGGCTAAGTTAAGACCATCAGGTCCTCTCTTACACTTAACATAAGATGGCACTGCTTAGTAAACCAAAAACACATCACTCTGCCCGCTAAGCAAATGATACATACCGGATAATTGTACTACAACAGATTAAAATTTTATTTCTTAAATACAAATAATCGAAATGGAAATGTTTTATATAAGTGGATGTATGAATGCTCACGATTTTCTGAATTCTAAATTTGAGTAATAAGTAAATGTATTGGTAAAAGTTGTATTAATCTTACGAAGGATTAAATGGGGAACGGAAGCAATACTGGGCCACATAGATTGGTACTGTTCAAAACTTACCTTTAAAATTTAAATGTCACCAAAGGTATGAATGTTTCAGCTGTTTACTCACAAAGTATAAGGTACCTAAAGGTTAACTAAATAAATCATAGAACTAGAATGCATTTTTGGTTTATTAATAAAAGTTAAGTTAAATTTTATGCGCCCTTAGATAAAGTTTAGATAAATTATACGCCCTTAATACAAAAAAATTAGATTAAAAAAAGGAAATACATATATATTTATTTAAATTTGAAATCCCCTCCCCAAAAATCAAAAATCAAAACCCACCCCTTTAATAAAGATTACAGATTTAATACAAAAGGTTAGACAAAATTACAAAATAACATGACATACCATGGATTTGATTAGGAAAATAACAAACATATGTCGTTGGCCAACTGTAAAGCTAAAAGTAAATAAAATAAATATAAATACATGATTATGAGACAAATTTATGATTATAAAAATATAAGAATTTCTAGTGTGTACAGCCCTGAGGGGCTATGGTCCGAAATATTGCTATAGCTGCACCGCCCAATTATTAAATACAAACATATCCTATATAGTATTCATACACAAAATTACTTTTTCAAAATACAGCCTGTTTAATATTTAACACAAAAATCAACTGCAGATCATTGATATTTCAAATTAATCTCTGTCTATAACTAGAACACTGTAGATACAAGAATTTTATTTTATTTAAAGTCCTGTTGAAAGGTAGGCCTTTTCAGTAAGGCGTAGCTGTGGTGTAGCTTATGGCATTGTATGGGTTAATTATCCCCTGAAGTTGAACCAGTGTAACTGCATAACACAAATAACAATCCTTTTTTAGAAAACTTGCAGCTAATTAAATAAGCATAAATCAGATAGTTCTTTTTGAGTTAACTGTTCTAAAATTTGTAGCACAAGGTGACAAATTGCTACTTAAAGATTGTAAGAGTTAATACAACATGTATCATGTTGCATAAGAATGTTTCTACATGTTAACCAAACCACATGGCAACATAAAAATGTTCTTGTTTAGTTACATAAAATATATATCAGAAATATTATGCCTATAGCTCTTTAAAAGTTTTCAATATTCTGGTTATACTGCAGAAAACTACACAGTTACAGTTAATTAATACATAACTGTTTAGGCTAGTTTTTGTTTGAAATAGGCTAAGACTTTAGTAATACACAACATAGCATCAGCTTTAAAGTTTTTGTAGGCTGTAAGATTAGCATTTTAAAATTAGGCTGTAGTAAAAATGAAATACATAGGTCTTTTATTAAATCAAACAAAATGAGTTTGAAACGTTATTCTTAAGCCAACGGTGGAACTAACCTTATTAAATTTTACAAGTGAACATTTCATAATTATCAAGGTAAAGCTAAAACATTCTTACCTGGTATTCACAAAATAAAGGCTTATAACAAAGGCATGTCAAATAGCCTTGCGCATAACTCGCGACTAAAAAAAATATAAGGAATTAATCCACAACATAATTTAACTATATATCAGCGACATAACAAAGTGGACTTTCCTGTAGTGGAAGCGATGGCGGACTCTGTTCTCGAATGTTCTAAAACGAAGCAAGGTTAACGGTCTAGAGAACAGCTGTCGTATAACTTGATAAGGAAAGGTACTAAAGCTGGATACCGTACGGAGTCGGTTCCTAGCGGAGAAAGGAGAAACTACTTGGAAAGTGTCGGTAAGGATAAATACAGAATGTAAAGTCGGAGACGTAACAAAGTGAATTCATATATTTAAGTTTGTTTGATGGATTGAGTTAATTTTGTCATTAATATCTATTTAATATTGTAAATAAATGCATGCAAACATTGAATAATACAAATTTGTTAGATAAAAGAGAGGATGCTCTCTCTCATTTCATACAAAAATTGTAAAAATACCCAAAACTTTTGTAAAATGGTTTGTATTCTCTTTCCATATTCTTTCTTCCTGTAAGACTTACATTCTGTCTCTTTAACTTATTTTATTTATTTGCAAGCAAGTAATTTGTCCTGAATTTTTTTCATCATTTAGTAATAATAATAGAAATTTATTGCACTACTTTCTACTTTTGATATTATTTATTATGATATCATATTTATAAAAATAAAATAGTAATTACGTTTAAATTCTCACTTTTTTCACAGAAATCCTCTGATTTATTGGCACTTTACGGTAGTTTTTATATAGCAAGAGTTACAAAACTTGTTATAACTTGCATATTTTAGATTGTTGATACGTTTAGTTTGTTTTCTGCTGTTCTCTTTTTTACTAATATATTACCCGCGGGAAAAAGTTGTGGCTGGTTCATATGATTCCAGTAAGCCCGTCAGTCCAGCGATGGACTGGAATGGTTATTGTCTACATTATTCTAATAATTTAGAAGCAGTTTGAACACTAAGAAGAAACTAGGTAAGAAAATGTGTGATTTTTCTTTCGTGTTCGCTGTATAATTTTCTGCCAGCACTGGAGTGGCACTGGATCGGCTGTCTACACGATGATCTAAAAGTATTAAGAACTTTTTTGACAGAAACGAAGAAAGAAATGGAACGGGTCATTTGAGAAACAACATAAGTCATAAAAACTCATTTTGGTAAATTAAATAAAACTTTCTCACTCATTACCCATGCGATGTATGATCATGATAATTTTCACATAATGTACAGTACAAAGTATTTAATTAACATGTTATTTTGTTTTTAACATAACATTTTTTTTCATACCCACAATAGGCTTAGAATTATTATGACTTAATAGCTTTGACATTGTGGAATAGATAAATCGTTTTTGTACCTAGACCCAATTTGACTATTTATATGCAATCTTATGCTTGTCTAGCACCTGCATAATTGTATGCCAGAAATAATTAAAATACGTGCAGAGTCGTAAATTCTCAAAATTGTTACTTAATATTGTATTCGGACAATAAGATGCACAATTTTAATACAATACCTTGGCTTAAATTTTGAGTTTTTATTTTAGCGAGCTCGTTTATAAAAAAAATTTACGAAAGTCACCTTTATGTGTGTTTCGCTGTTATATTCAGGTGTTGTATTCTTGCAAGTATGTATGCTAATACCGAGTGCCTGTGTTTTGGTGTATTTTTACAGTGAAAATAAGATATAATATATAGATACATAGATATATCTAGAAACTAAAAACATACTGTGGTTGCACATGTTAAGTAGTTCCATTAGAATTTGTTTTTAGGAGTTACAATCAACTCCTATAAAAGCAAGTGTACGTACGAGCGTACGTGGAGTAACATTTAAAAAAGAAATAATATAACAGCTGATTTCACCCATCATCTGTAATACGCAAACAAAACCTAGCGTATATTATACTTTGGGGTTATGTTTACAACTTCAATCAATAATATAGCCTATCATATTAATAACTTCTAATTCATTTGATCTATCAATATGAAATAAATGGCAATCAAAAGATAATATTTTTATCTTTCTTTAAATATATATATTAATATACATAAACACAACATCTTAACAAATATTCCTACGCTAGACCTTCAAAATATCCTAAAAATAGTCCTTATAATTGTACACATTTACCGAGTTAAAAATCCCCGTCTGCATAGTAAGGTAGGCCTAGATAAAGTTTGTTGTTTTTCGTATAAATGATGTATTTCTGTTGTGTATCTAATTAATCCGCCTGTGATTTTTCACAGGGATTTACTAGTTCTGTTAATAAAACACGTAATTGCTACAGTATAGAAAAAATATCAAAATCTGCTATTGACATTATTCTTCCTATACCGATATAATATCGAATTTTTAATATCGATATAATATAAGAAATATCGATATTTACTAAGATATATTTATAATATCGCAACATCCCTACTTAAAACTGCAACTCATCGATTACATAATTTACCTAATTACATAATTTACTTTATTGTGATTGCCTCATTGCTTATCAGTACAATTCTACTTTATATTTGAATACAAGAACAGTGACTCATTTAATTTCGTAATAGTAGTAAACTGGTCACTCTCTAACATAAGAGCCGGTGAAGTTATTATTAATTGAACTCGACTATGAAAGTAGCTGTATTAAAGGATGTCTCTTTTGATTAAGTATCGCAAAAATATAAATGCATTCTAATCTATTCACTAGTCTATTTGTTGTTAACTCATTGGGCTGTGATTCTAGCAGTTTTTAGGAGTCTTTCTTTGGCTAACTTGATGATGCAGTAACCTCACACTATTTTTACCAACTAAATAGACCTTTTTCGTGCACTTAAGTACAGTGACTAACGTCCATGTAGCCTTTACCATATTACGCAACATTTTATTTTAGAACGTTTACATGGTTTTGGTGTTGGCCCATTTAGACATAATTTCAAATTTAGTTCAGACTCTTATTTAGTTTAACAATTTCTAAAGATTTTATAAACATTGGTGTAACACTTCTCTTTGATACCATCACAGACTACTTTTTTTGAAGAAGTAGAGTAGTGCTGCCGACCTAAGCACAATGTTTATTATACCAATGCATTTATTTATCCGAATTAAACCATTTAGTTTCTACAGGGGGGTCTCGCAACCATTCGACCAAAATTTACCATGTTATTCAGCAGATCAAAACCAGCAAATAATACAAAATAACATGTGTCCTAACTTGCTTAGTTTAAAAGTTGTCTGTATGTGTGTTTTTGAAACCGTCGTGAACGGTTTGAGATAAATTCATGAAATTCAGCATAAACGTAATAATGATTTATAAAATTGTGTGAAATCTAATTGCACTGCAGTTATCTGTTTCAAGATGGCGGTGGTTAAAACTTTTTAAGTTGAATTTCCAAAAACTAAAAATTATACGAAAAAATGTTAAGATAAAAAATGAAGACAGTTAAAAGAAAAATCAACAGTTGTATCGCTTTTTATTATTTATTCAAGGTAACTGAGAAAATACAAGAATTCTTTTTGTAATAAAACTTTTCTTTTGATAACAAGGAATAAAATAAATTTGTTTTTAATGTTAAATTAATTATGCGAACTTAGAAAATCAATAACGTCTTTAGGCTGAGCCGAATGTATTTTGTAGTTGTATTTAGCTAGATTTTTTTGTGCTAAACAGGATAAAAGTTGGAAAGATAATTGTATTTGCCTCACGAACATTATTTTTAGCCAAACAAATTGTTTAAACTTATTTTCGTTTAAATTATTTTTAAAGATAAATCCACTGAAATTTTGAATACGGACAAGTAGAAAATGGTTTATAACATAAAAAGTAGTGAATGAATGATAACCATAGGCCATCACTAACAAGGAATTGAAATTAAATTTCTCGTCGAAAAGCAGAACTATTTAGACCTGGGACAGTTCCCCGAAATCTTTCTTTATCTTTGCTCCCCTATTAAATTTTCAAAGCTTTTCATTTAGTATTTTGTAAGGTTGCTGTAAGCGGGATTGTTGTATTTATTCAAACTAGGCTCAATGTGTTACGGAAAACGAATTTAATAAAAGTTAGCTGTTTCATAAGAGATTAAAAATCTCTTGTTCGATTCACAGATTTTAATGAACATGAAAGAATAAATTACTCGGAAAGAATAGTAATACTGTGTAAATCAAACAAAATATATACAATTATCGTACACATTGCAACCTAATTTTATAATTAATAATACCTGAAAATTATTGTTGAAATAATTTGTTTTACATTTATTTAATTTATATAACATATAGCCTACTCTGTTATAATTATGATCATATATTATATCAAGAAATATAGTTTTTTACTGATAAATAAAAAGTTAGTAATAAAAAATATGAGACTTATTTATAAAACAAAAGTAACTCTCTAATTTAATGAACATTTATTTCTTAAATTTGTGGTTGAAATGAAGATTCTTCAATTTTTAAATTTCAAAACTTTGTAAATTAAACGTTGGTGGAACGCAATAACAAAAAACGGCTTTTACATTTGTATTTTACTCTTCAAATTTGAAAACTTTTGTGGGTCCAAAAAACTTTTGTTGAAAGTTGTTTCATGAAACGAGCTCCAATACTCAATTTCCATGATTACATATATTTTATATACAGTGATTAGAAACACTGCATCCCCAACCACAAGTTCAGTGAATAAAACTACACAAATAAACTGAAACACATTTATTAATATAGTTATTCTAGTTCCCTGATGTACATTTCGGTAACCAAGTTATGGAGGGTTCTAAATCTAAACTAATGCTAACAAGAATGAAACTATAAAACTAAACAGACCTATTCTCCACCCTTTCCCTACCTCAGGTAGATAAAAAAATCATAAGTGATCACACCAAGGACAATGAATACTTAATTTTTAAGTATTCATTGCCAAGGACTCATTGATCAGTAAGTGAGCAATTTTAGATATGTAAATTATTTAATTTTAAAAGCTCTTCCAAAGTTCAATAAAACAGATGTGTATACTTCCATTGTGATTGGGAAAACTTTGTAATGCTTAACAATTAATTATCTGGCGACAATTCTTCAGTAATTTTTCATTATATTTTGCTAGCAGTGGTATGCGATATATGCTATTTTGGATAATGCATTACTATCGAAAATATTAATGATAAAATGTATTATCTATATAGATAAAATTCTTATTTAGCAATTCAAATAAGCGTTTCACAATTAATAATATATTGCGGACTTATAAGTACTTACTATGCAATAGCATGCATTGAGTGTTGTGTGAGATGGATCGTTGGAAAGGTCGTGTTGCCGTGGTTACCGGAGCTAGTTCAGGTATTGGAGCAGATATCGCAAAGGTATTGGTTCATCATGGTCTGATTGTTGTCGGAATAGCGAGGAGAGTGGATCGGGTGAAGGTATGTGTTTTTCAAATCCTTTAAAAAAAAATAAAAAACCATTTATTTTTACGAAACTTAAGCTTTGTCGTTTGGGTAACATAAGCAATGTTCCGAGATGCATATGTTTTTAATGATCAACATAAATAAAATAGTTGTAAATATTATTAATGTTTTATAAATGTTGATAATAGATTTTGTGTCGTAATTAATTAACAAACATATAAACACTTCCACTGAAAAAAAATAGTGCAGACCCTAACCCTAAATATTAGCTTGTTGTAGCACAGTTAATAATGCAATACAATATTTGCGTATAGTAGTGTATATCAGTTTGGAATAAAGCGGTTTATTACCTTAGTTAATGACCGAATATTAATGTTGTATAGTGCAATAGGCACTATATTAGTGTGTTATATTGCATTAAATTAGTGAGGTATAATTTTGCCATACAATAATTTTGTACAGTGTGGTAGGGCCTATATTATAATGGCGTATAGAGGTTTATTTTTGGGACTAAGTGTTATATAATAATTTATATGAGTGAGGTATAATGTCATAATACATTTTTTTTATAACGGTGTATATTATTGTGGTATAAAGTGGTTTATAGCTGTTATATAGCACTGTATATAATAATGCACATTGTTGACGTTTAAAGCTATCTTATATTTTTGTATATAGAAGCAAGTTAATTATTTTAGCAGTATATTAACATATTCATCCTTAGTTTCAGATTATTTAAACAAATTTAGTTTGGATTTCTAAAGGGAAAATCAAAAATTGACGCAATGGTAAATTTATTGTATATATTGTCCAAGGGCTTCATAAATGTGAAAAAATATAAGTATTTTGCTCTATTTAACTCGGTAGATTTTAAATTAATGCTAAAGAAACTGGAAAAGATTGGAGTAAGGGGAACACCTCTTTTTTGGGTTTACATTTTAACTATCCAACGTGGTTGGTGGTAGACTATCAAATACTGAAAGGTTAAAATTGTAATAAGGTCGACTTGTTTTATTTCTTGTACAAATGATTTATGCATGCTCATTCTGTATGTATTGATAATTTGGTTAAGTATGCAGATGGTACAGCTAAAAGCATATGAGCAATAAATGCTCAAATCCTTGAACAAAAACCTTTTGTTGAAGTCAACGCTGCAAGTCTGTACTTTATTAAAAAATGTAACGCTAATTTGTTTTGTCTATTAAAGAGGTAAGTTATGCTAAATTCTGAGGTTTGGTCTTTGTTATTAGACTAATTTTAGAATATTATGTAGACAGCATATATACAAAAAGATTTGATCTGGAACATCCCCACTTGTACTATGGAATTGTGGGGTGATTAGTCAGTCAAGCAAATAAAAATGCTCTTTACACTTCAAAAAAAAAAAAAAAAAAAATTGGGTGAGCGACGGAACACACGGTGGAAGTTATACTTCAACGAATATAAGAAACCTACTGATGCTATCCGGCAACCACAATCATATACACAGGTCTGGACATGAGCAGTGGAGGGGGTAAATCTTATTGAAGCCGGGATTAGTAATTCCTAGCTTAGCCACCAGCGGCGCTGCAAGACAGTAGTGTCGTCGAAATGAATCAGTGTATGTATATATTGTGGATTCGGTGACCCTACTGTCGATTAATCGATAGTTCTTAAAAATTTGTTCTTACTTTTCAGCGTGACGCGGTTTCTCGACCAACATCCCATC
>JAGFPH010000283.1:394732-420028 GCA_018207615.1 Philaenus spumarius | reverse complement strand
AAGGGAGGAAAAGAAAAACTTTTAAGTTTTTAATTGTTACAAAAAACTAAATAGAGTCAGTTGTAAAGCAGGAAGGGTTAATAAAGATGAAATAAAATTAATTTCAGAAAAATAGAAATTTCTAAATAAAAATGAAATTTTAAAGTTATTCTTGGGCTTAAAAAAGCAATAACTTAAAAAGTCAAAAGGTGACTAAACAAAGGAAATTAGAAATGAATATAACAAGTAATAATGCACAATCAAGCCAAACTAACGGAAATTATTGTCATAAATAGGATGCGATTGCAAATCCATTCTGGCTCTCTTAGATGTCATTCAGAGATCAGCTTTGAAAATGGTACTGCGTAAACCAAAAACTCATCACTCTGATGAGTTGTCTTATTATTTGAATGTATTTAATAACAGACAACTTTTTATAAAAAACTTTTTTAGCTATTTTACATAAACACTCACATTTCATTTGAGAATGAGAGGGGGAAATAGAGAGAGGGGGAGAGAGAGAGAGAGGGGGAGAGAGAGAGAGAGAGAGAAGACGGAGAGAAGGGATATAGAGAGAGGATTAAAACAATTACTTAAAAATACTAAACGAATTAAACACATTTATAGCATCAAGAAATTACATCACTAGTCGAGCACATCATTATTTACCTCAATTTGAGAAATGTAATCTTGGGAGATTCACTGCTTTAATAGGAGTTACTTTTTATTGACACCATCCAATGGATGAGGCGCCCGCTAAGCAAGTGAAGCATTTCGGGTAATGGTGCTACAGCAGAGTGTTGAGGTTAGTCTATTCTGCGCCCGCTCAAACTTTCTATAAATTATATTAGACTATGAGAATTTGGGAATACTTCGTGGGAAGTTTAACAATAACTTAAATATTTGTTGTATAGGTTTTGTTGCTCCAATTTCCCCCCTAGAATACAATTAATCGAAATGCAAAATGTTTTATATAAGTGGATTTGTAGTAATACGTAAATGTGTTGGTAAAATAAAATTGATAAACTTGTTTGTTTGTTTGTTTGATATAATAACTTAATATGTCATTAATATTCCTAAATTTTATTTATTATATTGATGTATTTATATCTTTTTCTTGTAATATTGTAAATATAAATATATGCAAACATTGAATAATAATGGGTCAGGTAAAAGAAAGGATGATCTATGTTATTTCATTTTAAGTTTATTAAACATGTTACAAATTCCCAAACAATTTTAAAAATGGTTTGTATTCTCCTTCCATATCCCTATTTCCTATAAGACTCACGTTCTGTATCTCTATCTTATTTATTTATTTGCAGGCAAGTACGGTAATTTGTTCTGAATTGTTTTCATTAATACTGAATTAATAACAGAAATTTATTGCTCTACTTGTATATATGATATCGTGATTATAGTTTATGTAAAACAATTGGTAACATTCTCACTTACTTACTTTTTCTACAGAAATTCTCCGAATCTGTTTTTTATTTTATTTGCAAGAGTTACAAAACTTGTTTTGCTTTAGTTCTAATATTTTAGATTGTTGAGATTAGCTTAGTTTGTTTTCGTCTGTCCTAGTTTTTACTAATATATACGGGGGAAGTTGAGTTAATGCAATACTTATATACAAATTCTAATATAATCGAGCTTATAGTCTGTGGTGCTGGGAATAGAAACTAAGTAGTTATTCAAGGTTAGAACTTTCAAGCAGCCCACATGATGAAAGTTGGGGATCTGAAGTCTCCCTCAAGGTTGGTTGCGTTAACTTATTTTAAAGAAAATTTTAATATAAAGTACGTTGTACTGAGTATGAAAAACATTAGTTTGATAGCTCAAGAGGTTTGTTGAGAGGTTCTGTGTATCTTGCCTTTCCTGTTTCTATTTATATATATTTTCTGTTTCATTTTTCGCTTTGTTTCTTCAGTTGAATGTACTATAAAATCTAACACACAAATTGTCCACGTTTTTATCCAGACAAAGTTGTTGTTTAGGTATGCTGGACCAGAAAGTGTTATTTAAAGCTTCATTTGGGTTTCTGGTTCGTTCGTGCTAAGTGTTTTAGCAAATTCTGATCTGATAGGTACTGAAAATTAAGTTTTGTTTCTAACATAATGGCCTCGATCACTAAGGAGTTTATGAGTTTATTTCTCGCCAAAAATCCAGGACTTTTAATATTTATTGCGAAGAGAAAATAGTGACATTGACGAATGGATGTACTCGTATTGAATTCAATTGTAACTAATAATGTAGCTTAACACTAATTATATTTTAAATTACAACATGATACACGAACTTAACATGAAACAAATTAAATAATTTATTTAATTTTGATGTAGAAGCTTAATGTACCCACTGTTCTGATGAGTGGTAATAAAATTAACAAAGCGCATAATTTGTTAATTTTCTGCGCTTGCGTGAGTAAATGTTGAGGACAATAATTAGGCGTAGTATTAACGTGGGCCTACCTACTAATTAGTTCCAGGCTTAATGATAACGGGCAGTGTGTACCGAGCTGTAAACTGAATATAATTTGACCGATTTTGATAATCAGCAGAGTAAAATTTGGACATATAACAAGATGTTTATCTTTTGAATAAACATAGTTAATATCTGTGCTAAAGAAAGAACCATTAATTTTTTTGCAGAAACTGCAAAAGATAAAATTTGCATCGCATTAAACATCAATACTCTTTCATTCTTCGTTAGAATCTTATTAAATTTTTTTTTTTTCTAAACACATGAACGCGGACTAGGTAATTACGAGGTTGGCCTTATAAGTTGGGATTTTTTCATATTCTGAAAGATCATATTAAACTGAATAAAAAAACAGACACCATTTTTGAGGCAGACTTATATTATAGAAACTTCTAGAAAAAGAAAGCTTCCAAATGCAGGTTAAGTTTGGCCATTTTCGTTATGTTTGTTAAAAAAAGTTAAATAATAACGATTGTAAACAAAATGTAAAATACAAAATACTTGAAAATTGTGTATTTTTATTCTTATTGACGTGGAATAAAAGCAGTTTGGCACTGGAACCAATAAAAACGACATTTAATGTAATCTAGCAAAATAAGAACCACGAATATTGGCTACGTTGCCAAATTGAACGGAATTGTAACCTCCCCAAAAACCTCGAAACTAACCCGAACTATTCAATCACAGTATGTTTCTTATTTTAAAACATATATAAGTTAGTACAGTCTAGTAAAATTGTGTTAAAAATTAGTTAAAAGTGGAATGTTCTGGTATAATTGTTTTAATGACTTATACTTTATGTTTTTGGGGTGGTAGAAATGATTCTCTTTCTCTCTTTCTTCTCCAACTGTGATTGCGTGTCAAATAATTCTAATTCTTTTCAATTGCTAGTTGAAGTCGGAGAAAGGGAAACGTTTCACTTTTCGTCTGATTCATGCCAGTTTGCCCTAAATAAGTTTTACTTCAAGAAAATCTCACGTACATTTATGGAGAATTTATTTGTATGCAAGGAAGTTTCGTTCCGGTTACCTCGTTTTACGGCACGTAACAGTTCAATGCTCTCAGCGATCCATTGAGACTCTGTTTTTGTAAGGAACATCAAAAGATGGTATACTTGATTGCACAAAGACTAGGTCTACGTTACGCAGTTTAGACGCAAAGCGAGCATTCTTGATATATCGTGAAATCTCGCTGAATATCACAAAACACAATTCTCTTGTGGTACTCAAAGGGATATTGGTATTAAAAGGTTCTACAAAATATTTCAGCTGTAATTACAATATCGTTATTAATTATTGAAATGCAATATTAGGCCTATACTCATTGAATCTATACTCTAGTATACTTATTACTAGGAAAGTATAGATAATTAGCGGCCAAGGAATAAAATCAAATACGTAATAAGCAGTTGAAAGGAGATTTCGGTCCAATTTGACAATAAATTTAATATGTAAAAAACTGCTGTTAAAGTTAAGGGTTTAAAATAAAAGCATATGTTAACTTCATTAACAATCTTTTAATTTTAAATATTCATAATGTTTTATTAATAGTAAATTTTACTAAGAAATAAGTTTTATGTATTAAATATTAAGGAGACGGTATAAAAATTAATTAGTACAGTTTCCCTTAGCAACATTAAACTACCAATATTACAAAAACTTTAATAATAATCTTAATAAGTCATTCGTATTAGAAAATTTTTGCTCTTAAGACCACTATTGTTTAAATAGCCGTGTAAAAGTTTCAACAAAACATATTCTGTAAAATTTTACTGACTAATACACAAACGTAAAACAGCTGTTTTATAGCTTAAAGAAAACATTATTCTCAGGAAATAAAACAAATATGTCATGCCAACGTTTGTCATAATTAGAAAGATTTAGTGTTTGTCTTATGATTGTTATTAACTAAAAACATAAAATATTAACAGTTGCGGAAAACGAGTAATTAATGTTAGAAGAAAAACACAGACAAATTACGTCCTGAAATATCAAAAGCACTTCATAAACTAGAATTCGGGAGGTTTGTAGATTGGACTTTTTAATCTGCTTCGGACTTTTGCAAACTGAAGCAGCATGCTGATTAAATCATATTTTAGGCCAGCATTGTTAATTACTGAAGCCAGTGCAAATAACCCAAATCTTGATGAGGATGTAAAACCTATATTTACTCTGGCTGCGCCCACACATAACCCTCCGCTGGCAATTTAAATATTCTATCTACCTTATTGACTTAATTTCAAGTTTTCTTTCTATACTAAAACCACCAAAAGTTATGATTTGTTCAGTGTGTCAACGGTTTATTAACGTTTCAGTTAAAGCCAATAATTGCGCTTCAGAAAAATTTCGATCACAGCATTAATCTTTGAAAAAAAAACTTTATATATTGCTTTCTAGAATCCTATTTATCTATTAATTATTAAGAAACTGTTTGTTAGAAGCGACGTAAGATGAAGAGCTTTGACATTGCGGAATAGATCAAACGTTTTTGTACCTAAACCCAATTTGACTATTTATGTGCAATCTTACGATTATATAGCAGCTGTATGCCAGGCATAGATTAATTGTATGCCAGAAAGTATTAAAACATTTGCAAAGAATCTGTTCCGTAATATTTTATTCGGTCAAGAAGATGTACATTTTTATTGCAATGCAATATCTTAACTTAATTTATGAGTCTTTATTTTAGTTTATCACAAAAATTAACGAAAGTTATCTTTATGTGGTCTATGTTTTGCTCAGGTGTTTTATTCTTACAAGTATGTGTTATGGTAATACTCAGTGCCTGTGTTGTGGTGTATATCTACAATGAAAATAAGTTATATTTAATATAAAAACTGAATCTTTGCTTTTGTAATGGAAAATCTTTTGTAGGGTATAGTTTAGTAGATCAAATCATAAAGATACCCATTTATTGATAATTTAAGGTTCATTTCAATATTTAAAAGTTTTTATATTTTATGAAAACAAATTTAATACAAAGTGTTTTTTTTCTCATTTTGAGGGTCGAACTTTTTATCAAAATGATTGGTTCTAGTTGTTCGTTATGCTCTAAGCTTTAATTTTGAAGTCATTTTGACCATTTGGGCCCTATAAATCGTAATATTTGGCTCCAATTTCGTGTTTTTACGTAAAACTTCGTATTTCTAGACTTATAAATAAAATTGTCTGATTGTTGTAATTTTAAGTTACAAATATTTATATGAATGTGTACAACTAGACATTAGGAAATTTTGTATTTGTTTAAGATCACTCCGGACCATTTTGAACATTTTTGACCATAGATCACGTCAAAAAAATGAATGTTGTAGATAATTAGATTTACAATTTGCAATATTGTTTCAGATTTTTTCTAAAAAGTACCGTTGAAAAGCTACATCTGTTTAAAAAGACTGTAAACCAAAAAGTTTAAGAAAAACGCACACTTTTTGTATTATAACTAATAAACTATGCAACTAACAGAATCAGCAATGGCCATTTGAAAGAAATCGGCTATCTGAATTAAATGATTGTAAAGTTATGAGCAGAAACGAACCTAAAAGAGGGCGAAATAGTCGTCTTTGGTCACAATGACATATAAACATTTGAACTAATGGATTTTTTCGAATGTGGATTCCTCATAAACATTCTCAAAGAAATGATGCATCTAATGGGTGAAAAACCAGCATTATATTTTCAGCCGTTCTGAGTTGATGCCGTCATAAACACACAGACACGATTTTATTGTATTATATATCTTACTTTGATGTTATTGCCTTATAGAGAAGTACTCATGTGCGGTGTTACGATACTACTTTATCAATTTAATGCATGACATGGAAATTTGTGCGATAAGGACGGAAGATCAATGATGTCAGGGGGGAATGAGATAACAGGCAACAATAGCGCTTCTCTGCCTCGCAGCTCCTTTAGTAAACCCAATCCATCTTTTGGGTTAAAATTACACTAATATTGCTTTTGGTCTTCTACGTTTTCAAAACAATTCAATTTCCTATCTTTTTGTTATATCTTCACTTCGTTACAAGTCGAGGGAGCATTTAGTCCCCATGTTAAATACAATAATAAAGTAGCAAAGTAAGTGTACAAAGCTCCTTCAAACGTAAACCTATTATACAAAATCAACTAATACAAAAGTGTTTGTACGTGTCCGTACGTGAGTAAAAAAAGAGTATATAGTGCATGCGCATGTTGTTTGTAGGCATAAGTAATTTCTTTTGAAGATCTAAGTAAACAAAAAGCATTTTAAAAAGATATACATTTTCATCGACTTTTAAACTCAAAACTTATCAAACTGCCTACATTACTTCTATAACAGTTTGAATTATACCTATACGTGTTTAACGTGGGTAGGCTCATTAAATTTGATATTTTGTAATTACTAAAATTATATTATACTGTAACAATAATCCTTATAATCGTACACATTTATCGAGTTCAAAATACCCACAGAATAGTTACGTAGGCCTAGATTAAATTTGTTGTTTGAAAATAGCATTTTTCAAACTACAAAAATTAATAATAATCCACAAAAAAACGATATCATACAAAAACTAATAATATAGTTGTGGTTTTCGTACGTAGTAATATACTATTTGTACTTTAAACTATGTTTGCTGTATGCTTCCACCTTAAATTATATATTTTTGTTGCGGATATCAAACTAATTAATCTGCTCGCGAATTGTCATAATAAAACTAAAAACTATAAGCTTGTTTTCTAGAACCACATTTTCATTATTTTGTATACTTTGTATGTAGAAGCTGCACTATTTTTAGCGAACATCTTAAATAGAAAACCTTGAATAATTAATAGTTACTATTACTTTACATGTAGCTTTATACATTTACCATGTTTAAAATCCCTAACGGCATATAACTGGTTAGACAGTTTTTTGTTTGTAGGGTTTCTTTCTTCTAAAGAACAAAATAAACAGAAACACTATAAACAAAATAAATTTTCAACGACTTTTAACCTCAACACAAGTTACTACACCTTACTACGTATGTTAGTAACACATTAACTTAATACTTTGAAGTTATATTATATGTATAAAATTAACTTGCACTTGGTTTTCACGGTATCTTACTTTTTAAACTATATTTCGTATGTACGCGTGTTTTCCAGGCCTTCCAACGATTGTACGCACAAAGCGGAAGCAAATATTGCTACCACCTACAGCTGAGCCAAATAACAAACGCTTTAATGAGCTAAAACCGTTGTTTACATTGGCTGTGTGCGCACACATTACGCTGCGTCTACAATTTTCAATTCAACGGTTTGTTTATCCACTATTTATACCATATCCGTTTGTCGGACAGTACTTAAAACCACTGTGTTTGGAGTGCAAAAGTCGAATAATGAATGCTAGTTTTGGATACTAATTTTATTATTAATGTAACATTTCCAAAGGAATATTCTGGCTAAGATAAATAAATAAGTATTAGTTATGAGCTCAATCCGTTAATCTGTCTAGTAAATAAGTTTCTTCAGTGTAGATGAGTTTGAAGAACCGGAGGGTTTCATATATCAGTATTTAGGCTTCATTAGCTATGTATACACTATTAATTAAACACAATAACAGCATTAACTATTGTATTTCACGATTTTTAAAGTTTATAATGCTCCCTAATATCGAAATTTTATATAATATGAATTTTTATGACGGTGGAATTTAAAAGATTTGTCTAGATACACCTCGGACGTTGGGTAAAAGGGTTTTAATGTTTTGTAACTGTTTTATTTGCAACCGTCAGAATGTGCTTTGCTATTTTCAAGTCAAGCCCCTGTTTCTAGAAGATATTACAAGTTTGGGAAAATTAAAAATACATTTAAAAAAAATTCTTTGGCCTTTGAGTCCTACATGAAGAAAGCAGTAACGACATTAAACATAATTCAAGAATTTTACTTCTCCTTTACGAACAAAGTGGGGAATCTTCCCGGGTAGTTGATATCACTGATCTGTAGTATTCACTTCTTGTTTCATCTAATCATATTTTATCTATCATTTCGAGGTATATAAATCCTGTAGCAACGAAACATTTTAAAACATCTTCAGCATTGTACCATGAACGTTGATGCTATGTGACGTCAGTGAAGGAAGTTGAGTGGATTTGCTATGTTATTTTTAGTTATTAAAAACATATTTTCCTTTAATAATTATGAAAATCCTGCCTACTGAATGTTCTGAAAGAAAGGTTACATATATAGGATGCTGTGGAAAACATATACATTCCCAATATTTTTATTATGAATTTAGAATTTTGTAATGTAATATGAATTTAGTAAACAAGAAAGCCGTTATTTTAAGTTTTTCAATTGTAAATTGTTATCTCAAAACGGATGGTAATAAGCTTAAATTGGCAACCATTTCAAATTATATCAATTCGTTTTTAGATCAAAATTGATGATAAAAAAATAAAATGGTAATTGTGTAAAATATAGGAACTTTTAGACATTTTAATAATAATATTGTAAATTGTCTCTAGCACAGGATCAATACCGAAAGGAATTGTTGACCGACCTAAGCGAGGTCCTGTAGCATGACCGTTCACCATTTTGTCTGTCTGTCTATTTGTTATGAGATTAACAACCAAACGCGTTGTTTCTTTTCTTCAAATTTGACAGAAATGCACCTTGAAGTCAGGAAAAACGACGTATATGTAGAGATTTTTATGTAAAATACAGTTTTAATAATATTATTATACATTTTTTAAATGAGTCACAAATTATATTACCCAAACTAATCAATTTCACTGTGCCAATGGCAGATAAATGGTTAGAATCAGTGACTTCAGTTCTGAAGATTCTTGGTTCGATCCTATGAATCAACAAACTGTTTCTTTTTTCAAATGTTTTCAATATTCATATGTGTCATAATCTTATTCTTAGTTTGATCCCATGAATCAATACTCTTTTCTTACTTTTAAAATGTTATCAATAATAATATATGTCGTTATCTTACAGGGTCTAAATTCTGCTTTCTGTGCTTACAAAAATAAATCTTTTAAACAGCTGGTAAAGGAATACGATAAAACTAAACGATAAAGAAATTGTAAAAGAATTAGTGTTTAACATAACTACTTGTTAGAGAGTTCTAAAACAATGTAACACCAAACAATGAGAGTAGACAATGTAAAATGGCCGGACGAATAAAGTTCCAGATAGCTTAGAATATTAAAGATCTGATTTTATAATTATTTTAATGCTATTGATTTAAACTTAGAAGGTTACATGAGAAGGTTACGTCACTACTTGGCAGGACTGTTTATTAACACATGTCAAAAACATTAGTTATTGAGAAACATTTGTTAACAATAATAATTTATCTGGATATTTCTCAATATGACGAGAACGATTCCAAACAAAATTAGCGGTTTGATGACTACACGAAGCGGAAGGCAACATTGTTACCGCCTGACGTCAAACCAGAAACGTTGATGAGATAAACCCTTTGTTTACATTGGCTCTGCGTCCATACAAAACACTGTGTGTATAGTTGTAATATTTATTTTACCAATGTTGACTTTATTGCATATTTAAGTTGGATAATTTGCCATCTAAATCTGTAAATAAATGTCATTGTGATTTTAACAAATTTAAAAAATGAGTTCATTTTTAAATTATTTAGTTTGTGGAAATTTGCTATTTAAATTGAATAAAATAAATTTTTCGACTTGGCTATCGTATTTTCGCTTATGTTACTTCTAATTAGAAATGATTAAATTTAAAAATTGCTTCCAAATTCGACGAAAATATTTAGTTACAATTACTTCCTCAATCTCTGGGTGACTTTGTGCCTTTAGCAAGTAATTTCTTTGAAATTACGTAGAAAAAGTATTTGTGTTTTACAAGCACTGTGCCATAAAAAACCTTAGCAGGCTATACAGGATCGGATTGTATAAATTGAAATAAGTGAAAAATGTTCAGTAACCTTTTTTCTAATTCGGTTAGTTTAGTAGCAATATTTTTTTTTAACTTACTGTATGTTTGTATGTTACGATTTACATCTGAAAAAACAAAGAATTTATTTTATAACTTTCAAAAAGCTGGCCGTTACAAATTTGTAACGTGAAATGTCTAGAGAACTGTTAACTCCAAAAAACATGTACAAAAGACAAAATATTTGTCTTTTTTATCTACAGATATTTTTTCCGTTTCTATAAGTCAAAGGATAACAGACTTATCGACAAAAAAACTTAATACATACTAGGGTTAGAGAGTGGATATTCAAAGCACTTTACAACGATAACATCATTACATTAACAGCTTTCGCTGTGTAATTCCATCTGCTTCTATGTTAGAATGTCAAAGGTTTCGCTTTTGACAATGATCGATGTCATGTCGGTGTGAAGGAAAATAAAACATGTGACATGGAAATAGATGTCGCAGGACGTTCTATGAAAAATGATAGAAAACACTACAAATATATGTTAGGGTGTTAGGGTTTCAACTAACTATTTGGGACATTGGTATACTAACGAAGGTGGTCTATAGCTGCCTGCATGTACAAAGTGTATTAGTCGAATTTGTTTGCACCTCCAGCCCAGGCTCACGCACTGCTTAATGACGCTCGCAGCGGAAAAACTCGCTTTGCACCTCGACCTTGGCGTCTCAGATTGTAAACTGCGCTGATTTATATAATCTTACAGGTTATCATAAATTAAAAACAATTACCGCAAGAAATAAAACTGTTTCGCATCTCTTTCAAACATAGCTAAGTTGATAAAACAAGAATAAAGAAATCTCTTTTAAGTAATATTAAACATGGTGTCTTTTTTAAATGGGGCACCATTTTAATTTAGTAAACTATAAGACTGACTGCAAACTTTAAATAAAGAACCTTAAATTAAAATTTGACCTAAAATGAAAAATCTTAACAAAGGAAACATTTTAGTTAACATTTTTGAAATAGTATTTTAACTGTAAATGGGCTTTCTTACGGAACATCCTAAATTTCATGAGGATTTTGGACTTTATAATTAATTTGTATGATATTTTAGTTGTGATATTTTTAAACTTAACTGTTTAAAAGTGGGATAATTATAAAGTTTTTTAAAACGCCCTAACTGAGCTTAAGTTATTTTTGTATGCGTAAATGTAAACGTAAACGTTTTAAACCAATGCAAACTTAAATAAACTCATGGTATAGGCTAATAATTAAGTTTTAAAAATAGTTTATTGTTAATTTTGTAAAACCATAATACAGAGCATTATGAGACGAAACTAAAAATTGTTCTTACATGAAAAATTAAGTTTGTAACAAGATGTCCATTACCAGCTGATTCAGCTGTTGATCTTCATTGTTGAAAATTTGTGTTGAACCAAACTCCACTGTTTGTTACAACTTCTCGTCTTATTTAGTTTGTTGTGATAATATATTTCACTTTTAAAATTAAACAAAATATATTACTTTTAGATTAAATCGTGTCAAGGTTTGTTCATAAAAACATTTAAGTGTTATCTTTAAACTCGTGGTGTGCATAGAAACCTTTTTATACATCGAAACACATTTCATAATTTTATTTGAATTTTCAAGAAAAAGAAGATTATGCAATATCTTCAGGTATATTCATATTAACAGCAAAGGTCCAAAAATAAACTACAAATAAAAAATAAAAAACGTAATACTGATATAATTTGAATATTATTATTATCTAAAGCAATTTGAAACATCCTATCTTTGAAAATCCACTTTGAAATTAAGCTGTTTTCGAATATAGATCTTTAACCCACACGCTTTGAAAACTGCATAACGTGTTGAAATTATGTTGTTTTCGAATATAGAACATTAACTTACACGCTTTGAAAACTGCATAACGTGTTGAAATTATGTTGTTTTCGAATATAGAACATTAACTTACACTCTTTGAAAACTACATAACGTGTTGAAATTAAGTTGTTTTAAAATATATAACATTAACTTACACGCTTTGAAAACTACATAACGTGTTGAATTAAAGTTGTTTTCAAATATAGAACATTAAAATACACGCGTTGAAAAATACATAACATGTTGAAATTAAGTTAATTTCCATTGTGTGGTATCCAAGTCACTTTGATAATTTAAATATACTTGACACAGCCATTGAGTACTTACGGAGTCCGAAAGTGGATAAAATTGGAAACGCCCCTTAGAAATGATTAATGCGCCCCCTCTTTTAGCTTCAGTGTCGCGCGTGGCTAGGTACTGTGCGCATCGTGATACCAACCTACAAATGATGACTGATTAGTTTGTTTATGTGCGTGTTATGTGTTGTGTTCATGTTTGTGTTTGTGTTTTAATTTAATTATAACGACCTCCAACGGAGTAAGAATAAACTGAAGATGGGACCACGGGCCCGAAACGCGTCTTAAAATTAAGACGAACAAAGTCACAAGACGGATATAAATTAGGTAATTATATTAATTTTATAATTATATTTAAATGAAATTAAGTTGTTTTAAAATATAGAACATTGGGTCTGTTGAATAAAAAATAAGCAAAAGCTTTTAGCATTTTTAGTCTTAGCTTTAGCTTTCACTATTAAGTCAAAGCTTTTAGTCTTAGCACTTGGTTAAAGTGAGGTGAATAACCTTTAGGTAAGGCAATATCAAAAGCTGGAAAATTTAGGCCAAAGCTTAAAATCTGTCGTATATTGTTTGAAACAATTTAAAACAGCTGTTGCAGTTTGAGGATTGACGTTATTAGAACTCATTAAGACTTAGTAGGCTAGTAAAAAATTTGTAGCTCTGCCGATGAAGAAAATATCACAACAAAGAAGGTTAAAATAAAAAAGAAATGCTTTTTTCCATTTATTGGTTTTACTTGCATTTTTATTAGGCCTATTTAGTATTAAATAATTAAAGATTTCAAATTAATTTGCAATTTTGTACAAAATCACAAGTTGGATTTGATGATGTAGGCCTACCCCAAGCCTATACCCTTACCTAAACAAAGATAATACAAATATAAACTCTTGCTATTATTATATCTGCCTATAATAAACCTAACCTGTCAGAGCTTCAACATAATAAGCAAACTATGATGAACTCTAATGAACAATCAGGAATTACATCGTCATAAATTCCTTAACAAACAAAAAAGGAAGGCATGTTAAAGAAGGAAGGCAGAGAAACAAAAGATTTAACCATAAATCAACTTCAACGGAATTATTTGTTAAAACTGACAAAGCGCAAATTGAGCAATCAGAAAATTAACAATAATTGCACTTCTGCGCCAAATAATGAGTTATGCAGTTCCAATTGTAGAAGTGAACTCGGACGAATTATCACTTCTGTATAATAAATAAATAATACAAAGTAACTTTAAAATAAAATAAAACTAATTTAGGCCTATGTGTGTTAATTCTTCTCAATTTGGATATTTATTCTAATAGTTTTTACTATGAACTCACATAAGTTATTCTATAACCTATTGTTTTTTGCTCGAATTGGCATAAACGTATTAATTTCAATGACAAGGTAACAACTTTAAGTCACCAGGAGAGCATTCTGAAATAGATTCAAGCTTGCACTAAATATGATTAGCTTTAGCTACCTTTTATTCACTTTATTTTAAGCTTTAGCTAGGAAAATTAGTCAAAGTTTAAAATTATTAGACAAAGCTTTTAGTACTAGCTATTTCTAATTTTTATTCACACTATTTTAAGTATTGACTTAAACTTTTAAGTTATAGCTTTTGCTTATTTTTTATTCAACAGACCCATTAACTTACACGCTGTGAAAAATACATAACGTATTGAAATTAAGTTGTTTTCGAATTTAGAACATTAACTTACACGCTTTGAAAAAACATAACGTGTTGGAATAAACTTGTTTTCCAATATAGAACATTAACACACACGCTTTGAAAACTACATAACGTGTTGAAATAAAGTTGTTTTCAAATATAGAACATTAACATACACGCTTTGAAAAATACATAACGTGTTGGAATAAACTTGTTTTCCAATATTGAACATTAACACACACGCTTTGAAAACTACATATAACGTGTTGAAATAAAGTTGTTTTCAAATATAGAACATTAACATACACGCTTTGTACACTACATAACGTGTTGAAATTAAGTTGTTTTCAAACAGTAACCTTTTCACAGTATCACGTGTTTTTTGTAGTTTTGTTTTGTTACTTTTTGCTGCAGTCTCAGGTTTCGCCGATCGCTGTAAGTAGATTAAAAGTTATTCGCCTTTTCCAGAGTTGTTTAGGTATTCAGGGCGGATTGAAAAGTTCCAATCCACGATAACTCTAGGCTCATACCAAGCGTGTGAAATTAAATAGCCTACAAATCAAACTTTTAATCCAGATCTCATGTAAGTTGCACTCCTTTATGTTAGGAGAGGTCGCCACTTCGTAAACAACTCTCCAAGTACAATATCCTTATTTGACTTTTTATGTCCAACTCGGAGAAAGAACTTAAATTAACATTGTAACCAACTCATTATTTTACAAAGGTTTTAAGTTGTATAAAAATAGAATATTTATGTAATTAATCATCGATATAAAGACAGAAATCTCCCTTTAAGTTAATAACAAGAGCAATTTATTAATTAATTATTTTACCAAACAATCTTCTTTTAGCAACAGGTTCAAACCATTAATAAATCAAGACACGTAATTATAAAGCGCTTTCTAGTTGTAAGTTTTATTGAAACCAGAATTGTGTTTGTAAAGTAACGAAATTCAACTGTTATTTCACATATTTCGGGATCAAATTTCAGGCGAATCGCGGGTTCCTTACCTCAAGACCTACTAGAAAGTCGATTTGACACTTCGGATATGTTTCATGAGATGCTCTCTTTTCTAATAACATAACTATTCTATTTTAGTTAGACTCTATCCTGTCTAGAATTAACAACGTTGGCTTTTTGATATCCCTTATTGTTCTGTACCTATGCACCAAACAATGGAAGAACAAATATTATAGGATTGGTCGATGGCCTACAACGACAAACCACGACTCGTAGAATTGGAGCATTAGCCAAAAACAGGAACCACGCGGCACGAGGTTATTCTTACGCAAGATCATCTAGAAAGAACACGCTGTCTGCTGACTACGCAATTAATCCTCGCTATTAACGCCGCATCCTTTTTTCAATCAGTGAAGTTTCGCTTTATTTATTTCTTTCTTTCTACCTTGTTTTATACCATGTCAGTTGACCGTTTTTTAGTTAAATCTCTGTAAATATATTCATCTTTGTGAAAGTATTAATTATTGTATTATATAAATGCTATTAATATTGAACTATAGCATTTTGTGTGAACTGTGCTTTTTATAATGTATATATTGATGTGAGTCTCGGCCGAGAACAATCAAGTGCGACAAAGCTTCCCACGGAACATTGGACGCTGTGAGTACCTTAAAATATACAATTAATTAATTTCTGTAGCTTAGATGAATATCAAACATGTTTGTCTGCTTTGTCATTAAAGCAGTGGTCCCTCAAACGTAATAGTAAAATAATTTATTATTAATTTGCATTTACAAAACATATCCAACACTTATAAAAAAGGGATATCAAAATCCATTTCGATTTGCCAATAAATAGAGTTACTCTGCTTTCAGTGTTTGGTTGAATCTTACTTCTTTGTAGTTGTTTGCACCGGTTTAAAGTAAATTGATTTATATACTCCGGGTTTACATAATAATTAAAACTAGTATCTCCTGTGGTCAAAATTCGACCAATAGTATTCGCAAAGTAATGAAATTTAACTTATTTTTCATATAATTACTTTAAATCTATTTGTTTGCAACTTCTTAATTCGTACCTTAATTCGGCGCTATGAGGAAAAGAGTGGGAAAGAACAAAGAGGAGGTTTGGTAGAACTAATGATAAATATTTAGTAAACATATGAAATTCAACAACAAAAACAGTAGAACGATTTTATAAAAAAACTAGCTGAATACCCGTGCTTCGCTACAGGGAATTTGTTTGTTGCATCACCATGATTTATAATTAATTGTCATAGTATTCTCTCATTTTCTTTCATCTATTATTATTAAAGTGAATTATAACATTTATATTCAATTACTTTGGTATTTATTGTTCACTGGTTGCCCGTCAATTGTCTTCGTAATGGTATGTGTACTAAATAAATAAAATAAATACAAAATTCAGAGTGAAGAGCCTATTTTTTTCAATCGCTAATTTACAGACTGGTAAATCACAGTCTTAGCTTAGCTTGATATTTGCAGCGTCTTTAATTGCGAATGCATAGATCGGGTTAGTTTTGATTAGGTTACGTCTTAAATATTTTCTTAAAGTTAATAAGTTCCAAATTTCTGCTCTCTAGCGTTAAGGAAATAATACAAATTAGTATTGATTGTTTTTAGGGTTTGTTATTACATTTTCAACCCTTAGCAGCACGTAACGAAATGTAAAACTGGTTTACTTTTTATGTGTATCGTGTAAGAAATAAATGTACAAAATTTCAGCTCTCTAGTTTTAAGGAATGTATGAATATTAATAATTATTGTTTTTAAGGGTTGTTAACACATTTTCATTCCTAGCAGCAAGTAAAAAAATGTAAAAGTCATTTACTTTTCATATGTGTTTTGTAAGAAATATATGTAAAAAATTTCAGCTTAAAGGAAAGCAAACAAACAACAAATATTGTTTTAGGGGTATATGTTTCAACCCTTAAAGGTAAAATATTTTAAAATAATATCTTAGAATGCCTATGAGCAATATGTGAACCAAATATTTCACGTTCCTTAACGGTAATAAAATAATATTTATAGTTATAGGGGTTGTTACTAAATGTTCACCCCTTAGAAGAACGTGATAAAATGGTAAAACTGCTTTATTTTTTATATGTATCATCTAAGAAATAAATGTACAAAAGTTCAGCTTTCTTGCTTTAAGGAAAGTAAAAAAAAACAATGTTTATTGTTTTATGGGTTGTTTCAACCCTTACAGGTTAAATATTTTAAAATCCTTTCTTTGTGTGCCTCTAGCCAATGTGGAAAATACATGTACCAAATTTCACATTCCTAGGAGGTAAGGTGTTTGAGATATTTAACAAACAATATTTATTATTTTAGGGGTTGTTTCAACCCTTAAAGGCCAAATATTTTAAGATCCGTTCTTAGTGTGCCTCTGGTGCCTATGAGCAATATGTGTGATAAATTTCAAGTTCATATTGGTATGGTTTTTGAGAAACTGTGATCAGTCAAAACTACCCCTAAACCACCAAAACTACCCCTAAAAATTTGAATATCAAAATGAAATTTCTTTAGTTTTCCTATTTCCATCACAAAGTATACACATGCCAAATTTCATCTCCCTAGTTTAATGGGAAGTGAGATAATTAGTGATAATGAGTGAGTGAGTGAGTGAGTGAGTGAGTGCTTTGCCTTTTATATGTATAGATAAAGGCCAATATTTTAAAATGCTTTCTTAGTGCGCCTCTAGTGCCTATGAGCAATATGTGTACCAAATTTGAAGTTCCTAGGTGATAAGGTTTTGAAATATATAACAAACAATATTTATTGTTTTAGGGGTTGTTTCAACCCTTACAGGCCAAATATTTTAAAATCCGTTCTTAGTGTGCCTCTAGTGCCTATGAGCAGTATGTGTACCAAATTTAAAGTTCCTAGGTGGTATGGTTTTCGAGATATATAACAAAGAATATTTATTGTTTTAGGGGTTGTTTCAATCCTTGCAGGCCAAAAATTTTAAAATCATTTCCTAGTTCGCCTCTTGCCCCTGTGGAAAATACATGTATCAAATTTCACATTCCTAGGAGGTAAGGTTTTTGATATATTTAACAAACAATATTTATTGTTTTAGGGGTTGTTTCAACCCTTACAGGCAAAATATTTTAGAATCCGTTCTCAGTTTGCCTCTAGTTTCTATGAGCAATATAAGTACCAAATTTCAAGTTCGTATGTGGTATGGTTTTTGAGAAAATGTGATCAGTCTAAACTACCCCTAAACCACCAAAACTACCCCTAAAAATTTGAATATCAAAATGAAATTTCTTTAGTTTTCCTATTTCCATCAAAAAGTATACACATGCCAAATTTCATCTCTCTAGTTTAATGGGAAGTAGGAGAATTAGTGATGATGTATGAGTGAGTGAGTGAGTGAGTGAGGGCTTTGCCTTTTATATGTATAGATAAAGGCCAAATATTTTAAAATGCTTTCTTAGTGCGCCTCTAGTGCCTATGAGCAATATGTGTACCGAATTTCAAGTTCCTAGGTGGTATGGTTTTCGAGATATATAACAAACAATATTTATTGTTTTAGGGGTTGTTTAACCCTTACAGGCCAAATATTTTAAAATCCGTTCTTAGTGTGCCTCTAGTGCCTATGAGCAGTATGTGTACCAAATTTCAAGTTCCTAGGTGATATGGTTTTTGAGATATTTAACAAACAATATTTATTGTTTTAGGGGTTGTTTCAACCCTTACAGGCAAAATATTTTAAAATCCGTTCTCAGTTTGCCTCTAGTTTCTATGAGCAATATGAGAACCAAATTTCAAGTTCGTATGTGGTATGGTTTTTGAGAAACTGTGATCAGTCAAAACTACCCCTAAGCCACCAAAACTACCCCTAAAAATTTGAATATCAAAATGAAATTTCTTTAGTTTTCCTATTTCCATCACAAAGTATACACATGCTAAATTTCATCTCTCTAGTTTCATGGGAAGTGGGAGAATTAGTGATGATGAGTGAGTGAGTGAGTGAGTGAGGGCTTTGCGTTTTATATGTATAGATAAGGGTAGGTAATAATTCAATTTGAAAGAAATGGAAACAACAGAATTTGTTTGTATATTTTTACTTTCTCCACCCTATACGTAGTTATATGGATAAAGTATTGTTTTCGTCCAAATTTTCGAATTTGAATTTTTAGTGGAAATTTCTGTTTTCGTGCTCCCTGAACCCCCAACAAATTTTTAGTGGAATTATCTGTGTTGGTGCTCCCGGAACCCAAAAATATTTTTAGTGAAATTATTTGTTTTGGTGCTCCCTGAACCCAAAAAAGTGTTTTTTTTTTATGTCTGTCCGTGTGTCCGTGCGTCTGTGTGTCTGTTAGGGTGTATACAGAGCTAGAGACCATACCAATTGTCCGTTTTTGATAAAATTTGGTATGTAGGTGTAGTTCTGGAATATCTCCAGGCGCTGTTTTCATTAAGAAAAAAATAGATTTTTAAGGGGTTTTACCCCCCAAAATGGTAAAAAACGAGAAAAATCAAAATTTCTCAAAAACGGCTCTAACGATTTTGATAAAATTTGGCTTATTTGTAGTCTTTAATGTACCTTACCGTATGCAAGAAAACGCATCTTTCTTACAATTCTCGTTTAGGTAATAATAATAACTGATTTTTGGGGGTTTTTGGACAAAAAGGGGGTTGTTTTTAAAAATTTTCAAACCCTTTTTTTGTACATCTATACAGGCCTAATTGACATGTTTGGTGCAAATTTGTTCGAAATCGATCGAATAGTTTAAATAATAATAATAATATAATATAATAATATAATATAGATGTGTGTTACATGCATCTAGTATTTTCCATGGTATGTCCTACTTTTGCAATTCTAAATAACCACCTCCTATGCTACTCTTGGGAAGGTATAAAGTTTCAACTATGAGAAAATATGTGGCAGTTATCGGGTACGGTTTTTTTATTATAATATTGAACTTTTATTGCTATCATTTGTTTTGGAACAATAATAGTAATAATAGTAATAACTATTTTTCATTGTATACGAGTTTCAAAGAGAGGATTAAACGTCCAACCTCAAGCTTTCTTAATCTATTTCTTGTATAAGAATGCAGCCGTTCCAATTTGCAAGGTGACAAAAATGACCTAGGTCGTGCTGCAGCAATTAAAAAATGAGACAAAGCACTACACCTGGTTTTCCATTTCTCTAGAGAACCATGTTTGTTGTTTAAAATAACATCTTGAAAAAAAGTACTCAAAGTATATGAGGTAGTTTCCATCTGCGACTACTAAATCGGAAACATTCTGAAGGAGATTAACAAATTCGCTTCCCCATTAACCCCCGCGACTCTCAGCAAATCCTAAAAGTTTATCTCGCATCGTAACTGTACGCAGGTCATAAACAATTTCACGGGTGGCGAGGGGTATTTTCTTTTCATTTAGTATAAATTCTGAAGTAATTTTTTCACAACACAAAAAACATTCTTCTTTAACACACTGATTAAAATAAAAACCCGAACCACAAAACAAGGAGCAAACACTATAACTAAACAACTAAATTGTAAGTTAAGTTTAATACCTTACCCTTATGTACATTTCGATGACATGGTCATCATCCTCAGAGGGTTTTAACACTACTAAAGTATACATAAAAAATTACAACCTATATATACTGTACGCGCCCTCCACCCTCTCCTCCCCATACCAGTTAATCCAAGACCGACCTGGTGGGGGTGGGGGAATGGGAGGAGCCAAATTAAATCTACTAACATGTATCTATTATTAACAATAAAAACCAATTTAACAATAAATTATAAAACTATTAAATACAAAAAATAACAAACTGGTCTACTAAAACTATAAACAGTCAAACAGAAATTAAAATAATAATAATAAAATAAAATAAAAAACTAATAGGTCTAATGAAATAAATAAAAAACAAAAGAAATTAAATACTTAATAAAATAACATAAACTTAAAACCCAATGTTAACAAATACAGATCAACAAATTATAAATAATATAGGTACAAAAAATTATACAAATAACTGAAAGTTAAAAAATTAAATTAAGGTTAAGAAATAATACCAATAATAAATACAGTACTATCTGTTGCTAAAGGTTCCTATCCAGTCCTAAGTAAAGAAAACAATGACGAGTTAGGAATAGGCCCTTTATCTGCATTTAATAACATATCATTGTCAGCCTGAAAAATGGAAATACTTTCCAAGCTATTCAATAACTTGTTTGAAGTCACTTCTTTTTTTAACCTAACATTGGATATTTCCAAGTTATGGTTTGTGTTGTGGTTCTGGTTTTTATTTAAATCAGTGTGATTTTGTCGGCACAGTGCTCTTTTATTTGTTTAATTCTTCTTTAAAATTTAAATACTGGCACAGACGATCGAGTCAAAGCTTGATTAACACTTTTGAAACGCAATAATGCGCAATTACTTTATTATGTGTGTGGCTTTTTCCACATGAATCATGCACGCTGATTGATTATACATATTTCAAAACTCGTTCGGTTTTGCCGTCGTTTCTTTTAATACTTGCTTCTCTAAAAGCAGTCACACCCTTCTGTATCACAGTTGTAACAGCAGCACCGTTTTGTAAGGTTTCTGCACATATAAAACATGTTTCCTCCACATCAGACATGCAATTAAAAATTGCAGAGCGCACAAAACAGATTCAAAACGGGGAATAATAAATAGAAAAAATAAACTCAAAGAGATCAATGAACGTACAAATCGTAATGATAACGTTTCTCCCAAGATGACTAGTAAAAAACTTTACTTCGTGGGTGGTGTGCAAGCTAGTACAGTGAAAAGTAATAATAATAATTATTATTACAACAAATATAGTAGCAATAATAAATATAGTTCAATAATATAATAAAAATTGAAATAAATAATTCATCAATTTCAGGTGATAATTATCGCATTCATGCAGTTTTTATAAATACAAAACACAAGATGGCACAAAAACGTGACCCTGACGAGCTACGACTTTTTAACTGTCAAAATCGGTTTTTCTGTAGCCAAAAACATATAAAACGTTACCCTACATTGTAATTTCAAAATGTGGTCCCAATATTTTAAAAAATTTGACCCAAAAAAGTGACCCAGATGCGTTACGACTTTTTAACTCTAAATATGGGTTTTTCGTACCCAAAAACATATAAAACGATACCCTATACTGAATTTTAACAATTTTGATTCAATATTTTCTAAATGTTGACCCAAAAACGTGTCCCCGAAGCGCTACGTCACGCGCTAGAAAGCTCAAAAACTTGTTAACTCTCTGCAATTAAATTATGAAGATTTTTGTACCACCAGAAGTTTTCTACAACGTCTGTGAGTGGTTATATCGTGTTTACAGGAAAACAGATACACACAAAATTATCGCATGATTTCAATTTAATACTTCGACATTCTAAAACGAGCCGAAGTAATATATAAAGTATTTAAACAATCGCAAAATAACATTCTCAATGACAAGTTCTCATTTTACGAGATGGTAATGAGATATGACTAGCTGATATGACCAACTTATTTAATCTACAAAACTTGGCCCAAACAAATGCCAGTAGTTCGCGGACCATGAAACGGTGTGCACCTAATAAACTGTCTAAATGTACACACGTGTAGGTAACAGTCGTCATTTGTGTGTGTAGTGTTGTATGTTTTATGAAAGTTTAAATTTTTCACTACCTCTACGGAGGGATCTTCTGAAGATGGAGTTTCGGCTCCGAAATGCGACTTTGTAGACAGAAAAGAAGTCACATGACGGTACCAAAATGGTAACGATAATAATTTATTACTATATTTTAATTATTTTCTACTTATAGACCAGTCGAAATAGACGTTCAAAGTGTGAAAATGTAAACAGGTCTACAGTTTATTCAATTGTTTTTAAAACGAACAAGTCAATAGTTTTCTAAAGATATTTAAACGGTTTATTAAAAATGTATGTGTTTTTATGAAAATGAATATTTTCCTTTGAAATTAAAATTAATATATTTTATCGCAACTTTATTGATGTGTTATTGATTTAGAAATATAAATTGATGCTCAAATGTAAGTCTAAAGGAGATAATGTATGAACTTAACCAGCAAACCTTTAAGAAACAAAACAAGTTGTTTGTAATTTTACAACAACTTAAAGCCAGGTACAAGTAAAATTACACCCTGGCTGATTCCATTGTGTTCTGATTAAGCTTGACATATTTCAAATCAGACTACAGTTGAGGGCTTTGTCAATTGTCTGACAAAAATCAAGTCAGGTACATTCAGAACTACGCCGGTCACTTCGATCTCCGCAAAAATGAAAACGGAAAACCCTCAAACCCCATCCAGTTCCCTCCGCATACACAGATTGGAACTCGAATTCAGATCTACATCCATACGCGAGTTCAGAATGGAGCGCAGTTAGGATTCATCTTGGTTTCCATCACCGTACCAAATGACGAAACGAAGTACGGATCTTCCTCGCGCTACACGTTCTTAACTTGTGCAGGGTACAGAAACCTGTGCAGTTCTCGGACGATCGACATTTTCTTCTCCGCGGAGAGAGTGAGCCTGATAGAAAGAATGCGACTAACCTTCATGATGTTCAGAAATCTAATGACAATTACATTGTTTTGTTAATATTTGTCCTGTATCTATGGTAATATAAATATATTCTTGTCTTCAACAATGAAATTTTTACGAAATTGTTTTCTATTCAAGATTTAAAAGAACTTTAATAGTCCAGTTAATAGTACATTTCATCACTAGTACCTAGCGTGGATGTTTATGATGCGAGCTCGTGGTGTTAACGAACAAGCATAAAAAACACTTTAGTTACAAGTTATGAACAATACTTTTTATCATATTGCATTAGAATCACACGAACACTTAATTAATTTAATTACATTATTCATTTTATTACATATTTTAAACGGTTAATGTACTGCAATACATTTTGTTTACGTACAATAAACTCAATAACGGTTTATTTCACAGAAAAAATTTTGAAACAAAGGTTTTAGAAAATTAAATTTTACTACCATTTTCCAAGATGGCGGCGAAAGCTCAAAGTGATGGAGGTCTCAAACTTAGTATGTTTTTTAGGATGTCAAAATGTAGCCTACTATATTTACCAAGTTTCATCTCTCCCGCATTTTTTCCAGGTAACTTCATTTTTAACTCCCTGCTGCTTGGGGATGAAGTCACAGATGAAGTCACAGAGTGAATCTGTTTTTATAAGTTAAAAATTTGTTTGTGAAAAAGTATGTGCCAGTTCCTGGTACCGTTTATTTTTAAAATATTTTAACCATGCAGGTAAGGCAAAGGAAAATAATAGCTCATACAGATATGAATGTGGTCAAAATTCTTTCATTTAATTGTTTGAAGCGTTTTGTATGAAAAATCATGTGCGTAAGAAAAATATAAATCCATGTCCTACAAAAATAAATTTTTACTCGTATATTCATTAATATAGCAACCAACTGCATTAAATAACTAATAAAACAGCTGATTCGGACAACCAGTTTAGCAACAAAATTTTAGGTTAGTGATAGTTTATTTTATTTTACCTTGTTTAATTTTTTATGTGAATCTATGGCACAGTACATTTTGCGTAGTGTAAGTTGCGTTCCTCTCCTTTAAAAAAAAAAAAACGGTATTTGAACATTCGAAGTTCACGTATTGATCAATGTATTTGTTACCTATTTGTATAGGTGAAATTAGAACCAACCTCTCAACAATAAGAAAAATGCATTAACACTTAAACAAATAAAAAAAAAATATGTACAAATACAAAACATACAGTTTATAATACAATACTGTAAATACAATAGTACATTACAAAGAAATAATGTCAATGTTATACAGTTATTTAAAAAATGTCGACTAATACATCACATGTGTTTATTTACAGAATATTTTTTAAATAATCATAAGTCCTAATTTCTAAGTATTGTTAATTGGAATATGAATGCACAGTTTTTGGATTTTATAAAAAGTGTATTTTTTTAGTTTGTTTTTAATTATTTTCTTTTCTAAACTTTAAATAATTTTCTAAATATTATTCTTGCTAGTTTTTATCGTACATTATTTTTAGTATATTATTATATGACTACTAATCCTTATTTGAGTTATATTCTTACTTTGTTTCTACTGCAGTTT
>JAGFPH010000283.1:343381-374732 GCA_018207615.1 Philaenus spumarius | reverse complement strand
TTATCATCGCCTTTCATAATTATTAAAGGGAAATGTGTTTGTAATAATTAAAAATGACATAGCAAATACCCTCAACTTCCTTCACTGACGTCACATAGCATCAACGTTCATGGTACAATGCTGCAGAATTTTTAACTTCCCGCTACTAAAATCGGGAAGTTATTGGTTTCACCCCGTTTTTCGAAAATCGAGTATTCATCAGATCTCGACGTTTTGAGGTCCTAGGAATCTTCCCTGACCACTCCCGAGAGGGTGTCACCCTGTCTGGGTGTATGTGTGGGTGTGTGTGTGCGTGTGTGCGTGTGTGCGTGCGTGTGTGTGTGTGTGTGTGTGTGTGTATGTAAGTATGTGACCCGCTTATAACTTTTGAACGGCTTAACCGATTGGATCCTACCAAACGGCGTTCTAAAGAGTTCCATCAAACTTAGATTTCCTGAAAATTTCAACTAATTCTGACCGGTAGGTTCTGAGAAATTTCGAAAAAACTAAGAAATAAAAAATTTTCAAATCAGATTTTTTTGGAATAACTTTTAAACGGCTTTACCGATCAATTCCAAAATCTAATCAGCTTTTAACCTTAAAAATCGACGTCGATCGCTACCAGTCTGGTCAAAATCGGTTAATTCGTTCGTGAGATATCGTGAACGAAAGAAAAAAAAAGTGTTTTTTCTCAATTTCTCCGAAATTTTTCATCAGAAAAATTTTTGTTGTCGATTTTTTCAATGGACTCAAAAAAATGCATCGATTGCAGCAAATCGCATAAAAATCGGTTGATTTATTCGCGAGATATCGTGAACGAAAGAAAATGAAAAAAAGTGTTTCTCCTCAATTTTTCCAAAACTTTTCATCTGAAAAATTTGTGTTGTAAATTCTTTCAATGGACTTAAAAAACTGCATCGATTGCCGCAAATCGCATAAAAATCGGTTGATTCATTCAAAAGTTATGGCAGTTCAAAATTTCCAAAAATAGTGTTTGTTGTAATTAAACTTAGCGGGAAGTTACATAAATGGCCTTTAGGTTCAACCGTTTTCCAATTTTTTTTTAATGTTTCGTTTCTACAGGATTTATATACCTCGAAATGACAGATGAAAGGATTAGATGAAACAAGAAGTGAATATTACAGACCAGTGATATCAACTTCCCGGGAAGATTCCCCACTTTGTTTGTAATGGAGAAGTAAAATTCTTGAATTATGTTTAATTTCGTTAGTGCTTTCTTCATGTAGGACTCGAAGGCCGAAGGTTTTTTTAAATATATTTTTACTTTTCCCTTCCCATTAATAGCTTCTAGAAACAGGGGCTTGACTTGAAAACAGTTAAGCACATTCTGACGGTTGCAAATAAAACAGTTACAAAAAAATTAAAACCCTTTTACCCAAAATCCGAGGCGTATCTAGACGAATCTTCTAATTTCCTCCCTCATAAAAATTCATATTATTGGAAATTTCGATATTAGGGATCATTATAAATATTAAAAATCGTTAAATGCAATAGTTAATGCTGTTATTGTGTTTAATTAATAGTGCATACATAGCTAATGAAGCCTAAATACTGATATATGAAACTCTCCGGATCTTCAAACTCATCAATACACTGAAGCAACTTATTTACCAGACAGATTAACGGATTGAGCTCATAACTAATACTTATTTATTTATCTTAGCCAGAATATTCCTTTGGAGGTGTTTACATTGATAATAAAATTAGTATCCAAAACTATCATTAATTTTTCGACCTCTGAACTCCAAACACAGTGGTTTTAAGTACAGTCCGACAAACGGATATGGTATGAATAGAGATACATCAGTGGATAAACAAACCGTTGAATTGAAAATTGTAGACTCAGCGTAATGTGTGCGCACACAGCCAATGTAAACAACAGTTTTAGCTCATTAAAGCGTTTGTTATTTGGCTCAGCTCTAAGCGTTAGCAATGTTTCCTTCCGCTTTGTGCGTACAATCGTTGGAATGCCTGGAAAACACGAGTACATACGAAATAATATAGTTTAACCAGTAAGATACCGTGAAAACCACGTGCAAATTGATTTTATACATAACTTAATTCGTTACTAACATACGTAGTATATGACTTGTGTTGAGGTTTAAAGTCGTTGAAAATTTATTTTGTTTACAGTGTTTCTGTTTATTTCGTTTTTTAGAAGAAAGAAACCCTACAAACAAAAAACTATGTCTAACCAGTTATATGCCGTTATGGATTTTAAACATGGTAAATGTATAGAGTTACGTGTAAAGTAATAGTAACTATTAATTATTCAAGTTTTTCTATTTAAGATGTTCGCTAAAAATAGTGCAGGTTCTAAATACTTACAAAGTATACAAAATAATCTAAATGTGGTTCTAGAAAACAAGGCAAATTTTTTAGAACTTTGTCCAATTGTGCACTTTATTGTTTTCAGTTTTATTATGACAATTCTCGAGCAGATTAATTAGTTTGATACCCATAACAAAAATATACAATTTAAAGTGGAAGCATACAGCAAAACTAGTTTAAAGTACAAATAGTATATTCCTACATACGAAAACCCCAACTATATTTTTAGTTTTTGTATGATATAGTTTTTTATGGATTACTATTAATTTTTTAGTTTGTAAAAAATTCTGTTTTCAAACAACAAATTTAATCAAGGAATACCTAACTATTCTGTGAGAATTTGAACTCGATAAATGTGTACGATTATAAGGATTATTGTTACAGTATAATATAATTTTAGAAATTACAAAATATCAAATTTAATGAGCCTACGCACGTTAAACACGTATAGGTATATTCAAACTGTTGTAGAACTAATGTAGGCAGTTTGATATGTTTTGAGTTTAAAAGTCTATGAAAATGTATATCTTTTTAAAATGCTTTTTGTTTACTTAGATCTTCAGAAGAAATTACTTATGCCTACAAACAATGTGCGCATGCACTATATACCCTTTTTTTAACTCACGTACGGACGTACAAACACTTTTGTATTAGATGATTTTGTATAATAGGTTTACGTTTGAAGGAGCTTTGTGCACTTACTTTGCTACTCTATTGTTGTATTTAACCTGGGGACGAAATGCTCCCTCGACTTGTAACGAAGTGAAGATATAAGAAAAACATATTAAATCGAATTGTTTTGAAAACATAGAAGACCAGAAGCAATGTTAGTGTAAATGGGATAGATTGGGTTTACTAAAGGAGCTGCGAGGCGGGGAAACGCTATTGATTGCCTGTTATCTCATTCCCCGCTGACATAACACAAATTCTTCCGTCCTTATCACACAAATTTCTCTGTCATGCGTTAAATTGATAAAGTAGTATCATGACACCACATCAAAGTAAGATAATTATAAAATACAATAAAACCGTGTCTGTATGTTTATGACGTTTCACCCATTAGATGCATCATTTCTTTGAGAAAGTTTATGAGGAATCCACATTCGTAAAAATCCATTCGTTCAAATTTTGTGATGTCATTGTGACCAAAGACGACTATTTCGCCCTCTTTTAGGTTCGTTTCTGCTCATAACTTTATACTCATTGGATTCAGATAACCGATTTCTTTCAAATGGCCATTGCCGAATGTTGGTTGTATAGTTTATTAGTTATAACACAAAAAGTGTGCGATTTTCTTAAACTTTTTGGTTTACAGACTTTTTAAACAGATGTAGCTTTTCAACGGTAGGTTTTAGAAAAAATCTGAAACAACATTGCAAATTGTAAATTTAATTATCTACAACATTCATTTTTCGACGCGATTTATGGGGTCAAAAATTAAAAAAAAAGGTCCGAAGTGATCTTAAACAAATACTAAATTTCCTAATGTATACAAGAATGTGCGTAGGTTGGCAGCACTACTCTATTTTTTCTTAAAAATAGGTCGTCGTCTGCAAATATATCAAATGATTGTCGTAAAGTAAATTTACCCCGAATTAATGTACAGTGCAATTAATTATTAAAGTATTTTCTGCCGCTGTACGGCGAGGTGTTTAATGTAAACTTTAGCAGAGTTTTATTTATTTTTAGGTTAGTAAAGAAAATTACCAATCCTAACGTATTTCAATTACGGCAACAACGCTGGGTAAAATGAGTTTGTTATAGTATGACAAACCAACTAAATGCACGAATTCAGATGCTAAAACTATTCAACCAAATAGCCGAGGTCTACTTACTCGAAATTAGGACGACTGTACACAACTAGGCAACACAATATAAGCCGGGGTAAGTGGGACCCATTGGGCTTTTTCAAAGGTAAATATGTTATAATAAATAGCAACCTATTGTCGATTGTGTGAACCAAACCTATCTTGAATAAGACAGCCTGCAGAGAGAACTTGAGGCGCTTGGGACGCTGATGGTAACAAGTGAGCTCTGACCAGCTGTTCATTTCACTCTGATCAGAGTAGAGGTTATTTTTCTTCTGTCTCCATTATCCACGCCTTTTCAAGTGGTTTCGTTGCCATTTAGTGCAATATTTGTTAGAACTGGAATGTTTACAAGATTCAGGTGAGGGGTATTTGTTATTGTAAAAATGTAATAATTTTGCAGTAGCTTCATGAACAAAGCTTTTTTTGTTTGTTGGGGAAAGTGGAACAAAATGATTTGAGGATATATTATTCAAGCAATCGTATTCATACTCACACTATTGGTTATTCATACCTCTCTGAACTTGGCACTAAATTTCAAGTAATTCTGTAAAAAACTGAATGGTTAGTGAGAGGAGAAAGTCGCAATATCAAAATTAGAGGTTCCAGTTACTCCGGTAACACAAACAACGTACTACAACAACCATGCTATGTGTACACACAATGCACAGCATAACCTAAAAATACGAACAACTACCTTCAGCGAACTGATTGTTACTGGTTGACTTTAGCGTAAAGTGATATGGATGTGGTGTGACGTCACATAGGCTCATTATCCCTGTTTACTGATAACATACCTACTGTTTTGTCTCTGTCCAACCCGGCTCTTTCTATTTACAAGCAATATTTATTATACTGACGAAAACTTCTCTAAAGGAGAACGCTCTTGTTACAGGGTGCATGTCACATCTTTAAATAAACTTTAATAACCTCATGTGTTAAACTGACCTATCCCAGTAGTAATTTACTGATCTACTTTACATCTCTATTGATCTAAAGAGTCCATAAGTTACGATTACATACGCTTCAAAGAGCTGCATGTTTGAAACGCTTAAATCAGCTGATTGTTTGTTATAGCAGATTAATTTCATTACTACTAAACAAAATTGTATTGTTTAAATGACACTGATTAAAGAACTAAAGTATACTTCTGAATTCTACTAACAAAAGTTAATTTGTTCTTTCCATGTTATAATAATGTGTGACAACGATAGATACCGACTGATAAATAAAATAAAATATATAACATTTATACCAAGTGAAATCAGTTTCAGTTGATAATTTCAGTGTTTGATTAATGATATTAAACATGATGTTTTTTAGCTTCTAAGAATGCAATTATTATAATATTGGGTAATTAATTACCTTATTTCAACCGTCGAGCACTCTAAAATATACCCTTTTTAGATTACCGGTTTCGGTGGTTCATGCCACCATCATCAGATCAACCTCAAAATATATTCATTCCACTGTTGTGGGACACTTCGTAACAAAGTATACATAATTAACATAAAACATTAAAAAACACAAACACTTGAACAAATTTAAATACATACACTGCCTGAAAAATCAACTATTTTGGTTATAATGAGTGCTAGTATGCTTTTATGCAAGACATTTTGTCATCCAGATGGACACACAACATTTTTTATCTTCTGCCTGATCGACGGAAAGACAATTGCATGTGCTGATGTCCTTGCAGTTATCAGCGTAATAAATATACTTACTTTAGACATGATAAGTTTTGTCTTTTGTAGATTGATTATCATATTAAAATGGTTAAAAATGTAATATGTATCACCATAATATGTTTAAATTATAATACAGTAAGCCTTTTTCGTTAATTTTTTTTGTGTTCGATTTTACCTAACGTAAAAAAACTGTTGGTTGTGAACAATAATTAACAAATTATAAATTTGCCACGTTGTTTGCTAAGGTAATTCACAAACTATTGTTGCTAAGCTTTTGATCAGAATCATCTGATTTAAATAGAACATTTTACAAATTTCTTCCTTAGTGTTCGTCTATGACCACATATGAATACACCTTTATATTTTCGTATTAGAATCTTAAGTAGTTTTTTCTCTAAGTAGAGTCTGTCAGTCAATCAGTAAGGACAAAGCCGATTATATGTGTATAGATATTCCTAACACTTTATATAATAACTTCAACAGATATCGTCTGAGATTCGGAACCGTAAACATCTTATATCGAAAAGAATTCTTAAAAAATATAGATATTTAATTTAAATCTTTGTATTTTAGAAAATCCGTGTTGAAATTAAGTTGTTTTCAAACCGTTAACTGGTCGTGGTCTTACAAAGTTATACCAGATATATTTAATAAGTTTTTTTTCCTTTTCCTAAGCATCTGGGTTCGCTGACTACCTTAAGCGGTTTAAAAGTTACTTGCAGCTTTCTCACTTGCTAAGATATTCACAGCGCATTGAGAAGTTCTAATCCACGGTAACTCTTGGCTCATACCGAGCGTGTGAAATTAAATACTGTTCGAACTTTTAATCTATTCGGATAAGTTACACTCCATTACGTTACGTTATGGGAGGTCGTTGCCACGTTGTAAACAACTCTGAAAGAAAAATCTCTTTATAACAACTGGTAGAGAGAATAAACTTAAATTTGTGCAATAACTAATTAACCAGATTAATAACGAAAGGTTTTCAAAACTAACAGCGAAAATGTTAAAATAGCAATACAATGGTTGGACAAGTATCGTAGAACTGTTTTGTAAGTGACACAATGTACTTTTAAAGTCGCCATATTGAGACGGGATAAAATACGTCGAACTATTATTTCAAAATGTTTACTTTTAAAATACCTGTATTTATCGAAAAGTCTTAGCCATTTCTTTTAAAAATTTTGTATTTCCACATTCTCAGTTAACAAACAAAAATAGGATTCAATACCGCAGTTCCAAGATGGCGACAAACATTTCAAATCTACAAAAAGTATGGATATAATTGTTTGAACTTTGTACTTCCGAATTGCTTTCTACCTCCAAGTGCATGTGCAATATAAAAATGTTTCTACGTTTGAAAATGACGTTGTATAGAAATAGAAAATTTTGCATTTATATTTCAGAAATAAAATTGGTACTGAACTACAGTTAAGTCGCTCTGGGAGGACACTTTCTGATTTCCTTCAAAACTGGGAAATAATATTTTTATAAATGGTTCATTTGGTGTCTGTTTTATTATAATTTAAATAAAGCAAATGCAAACAAATGTATTCTCGATGTTTATGACAAATATTTAAGACAATAATTTATCACGAAAAATGTAAAACGAAAGACCGTGTTTTTAAATCAAATTAAACAATAATTTAAATTAAACAATATTAAATATACAATGGAAAAACAAATTAACAATTCAATTAATTTTTTCTATCTAAAAATAACCAATCGAAAAAATAAAATAGAATTTGGAATATTTAGAAAAAAACGTATACTGATATAGGCTCCTACATGCGGAATCAAATCACCCATTCAAAATAAATTAGCAACGTTTAGGCATATGATAAATAGACTACAGGCAACACCACTCAACAATGGATATTCACCGAAAACAATAGATAAACTTGTAAAAAATATAAAATCAAAAAAGAAAATAAATAGGTCTACAGAGAATAATAATAAAAAAGAAAAATGGACATCAATAACATACACGGGTAAAGAAATTTATAAATTTAAAAGATTTTTTAAACAATAAATATAGCAATGAAAACGAATAATACAATAAAATACAAATTAAATAATAATATAGAAAAAAGAGACAAATACAACCAAAGTGGAGTATACTTATTAGAATGCGAATGCGAAGCTAAATATAATGGTCAAACTGGACGGAAATTAAAAACTAGATATAAAGAACATATAAGACGATTTAAATATAATAAAAACGATTCAAATTTCGCGAATCATTTAATTAACGAGGACTACAAACCTAGGGATATGCAATCATCTATGAAATTAATCCACCCAATAAATAAAGGGACAAGGCTTAATATAATAGAAAAAATAGAAATATTTAAATTAAAGTTAAAAGACCAAAAAATAATAAATGAGCAAATTAACACACAATCTAACATTATGTTTGAAAATATTAAATAATATAAAAATAGAAAATTCTAGAAATATAGGACGTAGGTCAATGATATAAAATGAATAGTTGTTTACTTGTTTACAAACAATAGAGAATAAGCAGTAAACAGGTTGAAAGGGTTATGGGGGAGGAGAACAAGTATAAATAGGAGACAATGGTAGAGTGTAGATAGTAGCAAACAAAGCTTTTGAAGATGGGGTTTACCCGAAACGCGTCAGGCGAAAAAAAGACAAAGCTAAGAAAGACGGATAAGCAAGAAGGCAAATGTTTCAAGCACCTTAGCAGAAATAATAATAACAAATGCAGAAATTAAACAATGATTGTTAAAAGCCTAATACAAAATAAGAAAACCTTTACGTAAAAATAGTACTATACACTCTAACATACCAAAAAGATGAGCTGTTGCAGTGGCTCTGACGTCGGCAGTGGCCAATGAGAACCGATCATCGTATCCAGAATACGTTTTGGGGTGTAATTAAAAATGATATAAATGTATATATATGATCACACTCTAACGGCAGCGTTTTAAAACCGATTTGGTCCAAATTGGGTACACACGTTTATTTTTTAAGAGGCTCGGACGAGTTGGTTAGCTAAAAATCCAACAACCGGAAGTAGGATTTTTGACAGGAAGTAAAATGTTTTTACGAGTTTTCGTACTAGAATGAAACTATTTTGGTGTTTTATCTGAAAAAATATATTATGAGATTATTCTGCACAATTTGTTTTTACACGACCTTATAGCTCTTCTGGTTCTCCCAAAACAATTAAAACTCAAACTTCCGTAAAAGTTCAATGTAGTTTTACCTTGCCAATCGAGTTTGTCCATTGCAATCGTAACGAAGCAGTCCATAATCCGAGGCAGCAAGGTAGAACACACGAGCGGAACAAAACATCGATTGAGACGGGGGTGGATGCTGAGGTGGAAAGTTCTATTAATATATTTTGTAATCCTACACGCTGACAGCTATTAAGAGCCCTCGTCAGTAGACCAATTTCCCAAATAGTTGGTTGAAACCCTAAAACATATAAACTCAATTTTGGAAATTTGCTCAACTTTCGACAGAGGTTCAACTGCGTGATCGATTATTTTAATTAAACCTTGTAATGGAAGGGGTTTAGAAATGAACGGAGGAATACTGTTTATACTAATCTCAATTTTATTAGATATGAAACACTAATAAAACGGGTTATTTATAAACTTTAAAAAATAAGACTTTTGAAATTTACCTACAGTAAATTGATTACCAGTCAACGGAATTATTCAAAGATTCAATTTCGGTTAGTCTTTCCACGTGCTACGGAAATGTTCAACTAGATTAATAACTAGATTTGGTTTTTAGTATTTTGTGAAATTGGAACTAGGGGACTATTCTCCGTACAGCCCCTGTGCCAGGAACGATCTATCATCTACATGTGCTTAAATATGAAGTAGGTCGATTTTTTTTAAAACCTTTGTGTTTAGCTTTACCAATCATGTAGTATGAACAACACATTAATGCGAATACATTTTTTTAAGTAACTTACTATATATTTATATACAGTTGAAGATCGAGCCTTATCGAGAACGGTCACCGACCACCCTTGTTAATTTATTTTATTTTAAATGTGTCCCAGTTTGTGTTGTGTTTAAGTGTTTGTGTAAAATCTATTATGTACATTTGATAATGACTAATAAATAGTCGAAACGCGTCGTCATGTAAAAAAGAAGGAACGACAAGATACAATTAATAGGTCTAAGGATTGTTCAACAGCATCGTCATAAAAGAAAAAAGGAATTATAACCATTGTAACTTATTATTTAACGGATTTTGTTTTTAGTTGCTATTGGGTATGATAATGATCGAATTGGAAGGAAAAGAAACAAAACTTTACTTTAAAATATGATCAAACTATACGCCATCAACGCCAGAAAGTCAAATGTTAACAATATAAAATTAGCTCAAAAGAACAAACAACAAATCCAAAAATATAATAGGTAATTAACTTTCATCCATCTGAAATAGCACCTGAAAAAGCGATGAAAGATTTTTTTAGAAAGTAAACAACTGCCACCAACTTACAAATTGGAAAAATACTGTGATTGGAGAGTTTAATTAGTTTACTTCAGGGGTTTTTAGGTTACAATTCTGTTCAGCTTTAGAACGTGTTAATTCTTTTGTTAGATTCCATGGAATGCAGTTTTTTGTTTCATTGCTGAATTGTTATTATTCCACGTTAATAACGATGCATAAACATTTTCACTTAAATCGTTTTATGTCTTATATATTTTTTAATGATTATTTATCTTTCTGGTGTTAGTGAAATGTTGAGTTTCTTTTCTTCAGTACAAGCATAACAAAAATGTCTGAAGTTATCTTGCATTTCGGGAGTTTCTCTCATTATTTCTATAATATTTGTCCGCCGTGGAAATTGTTTGTATTTTTTCACTCAGTTTAATATGTACTTTTAAAATATGAAAACATCCCACTTTATATTTTCCTGTTGTCCTGCACAATTACAGTTTTTGAAATAATTTTGGCTGAGTGGTTCGATCCCTTGATAGCCGCCAACCTGGCTAGGAAATTACGATAATGGGGGGACGTAAATGACGAAAGTTTAAAGGTTCCGGTAAAACTAAGAAAACAAGATTGTGCTTTGGAGTACTTTTTGAGCTTAAACATATTCATATGATACACAAACGATGTATTAAAATCGGTTCAAGTGCGTTTCCGTGTATATGCACTAAACTATTGTTAACATCCATTATCACACGTGAAATACTCTCGGTATATTTAAGTACAAAAACTGTAAAGAATGTTTTAAGTGGTTAATCCAAACTCGCATACGCATTGTCATTTGTTTTTAAACACGAACAGCTGCGAAAAGAAATCAAGAGTAAAAGAAACTAGCTCGACGCATGCGCGTTGGATTCGTGCCAATTCCTAAGATAAAATCGACAGGGATACGTTCAGTAGCGCCCCGACGTCGGTCCGAGCCAAGTTATGTCTCTAATTTAGGCTGCGTGAGTCGCGATGTTTCAAACTTAGTGACAAGTGAAAGAACGGGTGATTGTTGTGAAGTAAAAACAAGAAGTGAGATAGAGTTTTGTGTACACAGGATCGGTAAGTCGTTATTTCATTATTTACTGCTTTAAATAGAAGTTGACAGTTTTGAAAAGTTTGATTGAGTACAGAAATTATAAAGTTTCAAAATAAAAGTGATTTCAAGTTGAGATGGTTTTAATTAATTTTTACTGCGCAAAAATGTCAGAACTAAAAGACATTTGCACATACAATATTGATTTTGTTTCAAAAGTTTGCACAAATTTATTTGTCGTTGAAATCTTTTAAGTCGCACTTTCTAACGTTTTTAATTTGTTAAACCCAAAAATTTTGTTCAAAAGTATATTATGTTTTGAAAATATTGCAGAGGAGGTCGTTGATAAACTCTACCTATATTCATTAAATAAACTATATCAACATTTGATTAGGTGAAGCCCCTTCAACTCTACCCATCAACAAAAATCATAAATATTAACAAATTTTCAACAATTATTAAAAAGACACATACAAAGAAAATATAAACTAACTTGACTTAGACTACACATAGAAGACATAAATTATAAACAAAATGATCTGAAAAAATTCGCATATATATATCTGACAAAGATCTAAATCGGATATTGAAAATCACTCAAAAACATAAAATTTTCACGCTAAAACCACCCGATCGTCATAGAAAGTGCGATTTAAAAGATTTCTACCCCAAATAAATTTGTGAAAAAGCCGTTTTTGTTGAATATGAAAATTCATCAATAAGAAATATTGTGTATCCTAACAGAATCAGTACGAGAAAAATTTGTGTTCGAGCAAATTTCGTTTAATTTTATGATATTTTTGCAAAGTAAATATTAATTAAAACCATCTTAACTTCTTTACTCTAAATAAAACCATACTGTAATAGAAAATTTAAAAGAAAGTTTTAAATTTAATTTGAACAATTTATTTCATTAACAGATGCTACGAAAACCTTTACAGGCGCCTTTGTCATTTAAAGTAATTATAAACACCTGTACTACTCTAATGTCACAATTTTAATTACGTAAATATGTATACATATTTGAAAATATTGCGGTAGAAAATAGTCGACCAAGTTTTAAATTAATTATATACACCTGTACTATTCTAATATTACAATTTTAATTACGTAAACATGTATACATACATATTTGAAAATATTGCGGTAGAAAATAGTCGACCAAGTTTAAAAAAAAAAACAATGATTATGTTGTGAATACATATATTATTTTAATTGAAATAACTCAAAGTCGGAAGTGTTAGGGGGTTTATCTTGTTGTATCTCAACATAGAAAGGGGAGTCGAATACTTCAGTGGCATAGGTTGTCTTGCATTGGACTTTAAAGAATTTGAAAAACAAATAAATAGGTATTACTTTCTTAAACAAAGAAAGTTGCTTTATCATTTCAAAATCGAATGAATTAGCTAAACTTGAGGTTTGCTTAATATTGTTGGACACAAATAAATCAATAAGATGGACCGAGTCCTTAATATTATTTATTAAATTTGGTGCGTTTTTATGTTCTACGAAACTGCTGCGAACGTTTAGCTCAATCTTTCAATAACTTAGATGTCTGTTTTTGTTTGTTGATAATGTGTGATGTGTAAATGTTTTTATCAGTTTTTAATGAAGCAGTCTCTTCCTATTTGTGTGTTTATTCTTTCTTAAAGTTAGAGCAATTTATATTTATTTTATAAGAGTAGCTACAACATTTTAATATCTTTTATTGTAGTGACGAAATTTTAGTGAAGCAATCCTGGTATTAATATTTGGGTGTTTAAAATCTTTCTTGCAGTGTAGTAAGTTGAAATTTGTATGATATTTTTTTAAATCAATATTATTGTTAAATATGATATGCCTTAATTTAAATGGTTTTAACTGTCTCACCAAGCAAACGTACATTCGCGTGGTTTTATTAGGCTACACGTAAATACGGAGAACCAAGTTTTGTTCTAGCAATTTTCATAATTGTTTATTAGTGTGAGTAAATATTATTGTAATTTAAATTTTTAGGTATGGAGTATTTAATGTTGTCAGCAAGGAATAAAATATTTAAACTATCATTGTATAACAATTACCTATTTCAAAAGACAACGTATCAAAAATAAAAACTCGTGTAGCGTTCATATTTTAAACCAAAATAATTAACATTTATGGTGGGTAAAGCATAACATATTTCCAAAAGTTAGCTGACTGCGATATACTACTGTTTTTATACTTAATTGTGTCAAGCGACAGACAAAATAAACCTTAAAGTAACCGCTATCGTTAAAAATAGACAGACCCTAGACCTGTTTGAATCAGGTCACCTACGCACGTTGCAGAGTTTACTCTAAGTATGTTTTACAGCCCAGGCAGAACAAATTAGAAATAAATACAAGTTTGATAAATCTTTCCAAGCGTTCAGTGGAAATTGGAAATTTTTTCAGAAAAAAAATGATAAAGTCCTCATCGAACCGGACTGATTGGGGCTCGCATTTGTTCAAATTTAATTACCGATGAGATTAAATTAAATATGGAATAAAGTAAATTTAAAAAAAATGTAAATTGTTTGCTTAAGACCACACGGGAGAAGTGTAAACTTTTTAATACAACTTACAAAACGAGGAAGCCCAATGTCCATTTCAAAATTAAAATATTTTAACACGATTTATGAAATGAGGAAGCACAATGCCTATTTTAGAGGTATTTACAAATAAACTATTTTAACACAACTTACGAAATGAGGAAGCACAATGTTCATTTCAGAGGCATTACAAAGTAAACTATATTATAATCTGCTATATATACATGTGTACTATATATAGGCGATAATAACCACCCAGGTTTTTCGCCTTATAAAAACAAAAAATACTATATATAGTAGTAGATAGCGTATACAGTAGTAGTAGTATATATATATATATATGTATAGTAGAGCGTGACGGAATAGAGCGTTTCAGAAAATGCATGACGGTAAAATCCGATTCACCGCCAGTAAATAATGTTTAATGACGCGGTGCTCCTACAGAAAACCTATTCAAAAACCTGTTTATGTTAACAAACGAGTTTATTGTATGTTTAAAGTAGTGTATGGAAATAATAAAAAATTTATATTTTTTAAAGAATTACAGTTTTTGACAATGTTTTTCCTGTTAAAAAGGTTTATCATTTATGAAAGGACATTTCAATTATTTTATTGTATTCAGTCTTTACGTTCTGACTTTTGAGACACACAGATGGGATTAAATAAATTAAAGGACTGTCGCATAAATATTGAGCCTTCCCACTGCAAGCAATTAAAAAAAGAATAATTTAAGATCCGAGTTCCACGACCGAAAAACGCATTACGAGTTTCGTCCAAATCGATCTATGTTTCTCCTTTAGGCCTACGTAAATTATTAGCTATGCACCAATAAGCGCTGAAATCAAGTCTTCCGCCAGTTTGTTATTTTATAACTCCAGATAATTACAAATCAGTTTTTGAGGTGTATTTCACAAATAAGAGTAGGCTACATTTTACAAAAATTATTGGATATTGCAAATATTTTACCCCTTAGATACAAATAATGTAAGTACAATTGTTTTTGTATTTACTATATTTTATGTAAATTAAGCGTAATATGTGTTAAGTCGTCAAATTATTAATTTTTAAGATTATTTTTCCCAATTCAATTCTTAGAGTCAAGTAATTTAAAATGCAAATGGTGTAATTTCTTGTATACGAATTAAATGTACAGAATTTCAGCTCTCTAGCTTGTAGGGAATTATTGGAATTTACATTTATTGTATTCCACAGGAGTTACGTCATTTTAACCCTTAGATGGTAGTGACTGAAATTTAATTGATTTAAATAAATGTTCCATGTTTTCGCTCTCTAGCTCAATAAAAGTAAAATGTTTATTATTTATGGGTTGGTAATCAATATGCGAGAGATACGGTTTTGTAATGTAGGCCTATCACATAAAAATAAGTTGTACGAAATTTCACCTCTATATTCTCAGGGGAATAATGGTATATTGTTTTATGAGTGTTACCCAATTTTGACCCTTTGAACTTTAAAGTAATCGAAACGGTTACGTTAAGGCTAAACACTACAAATAAGTGAAAATTGTGAAATTTTCAGTGAAATCAGTGGAGTAGTTTTTGAGCTTATAAAGGTCAAACAAAGATACATTCGTTTTTATAGGTTTCTTGTTGACCCTTGCCATTGCTTAATTTGAGTATATAAATATACACTTAGATAAAATTAACGAACACAATTTAACGAGTGCATTGAAAAGTTAATTTTGAAGTGCCTTGTAGTTCAAATAAAATTCTTATGATCAGGTACTTACTAAACATTATAATGGGTGTTTAATGTTAACGCAATTTATTTTATATAGGTAGCTATTCCGTTTGAATTATTACTAAATTTTAACGGTAGTTTTAAAATTGTATTACTTTGACTTAAGTTATCGAATTCAAATGGTTTTTTTGTATCACATAAAAATAACGTTACACAATTATAGCTTTATAGCGTGTAGGAAGTTAGTTTAATTTATATATATTGTATGAATATAGTAACCCTATTTTAACCCCTTAGATTGTAATCTATAAACATTCCTCGTATTAATATGGACAAATTGTAAAATACTTAGTGAAATTGCTCGAAGAGTTTTTGAGTCTATAGAGGAAAAAGAAATAAACAGAGAAACATCCATTTTTGTATAATACTAGTGGACCCTTGCTTTACTATTGCTTGATTGAATTTTAAGGGTATGCATCCCACTTTGTCCCTTTGACTTAAGTAATTGAATTGCAAATGTTTATTATAGCAATTAAGAATAACATTTAAAACTTTTAGCTTTATACTTTGTTGGAGTTTATTGTTTGGTTTGTTTTTATTGCTTTGACGTAGCTACACCATTTAAATATTATTATATTTGTTTGTAGTTACCATATTCTCTAAAAAAACATGGTATTAAATATGTTTAAATTGTGAAATTTTAGTGAAATTAGTTGAGTAGTTTTTTGAGAAAATAGAAAAAGTAAGTGTATGGATAAATATTTAATTTGGAGGGTAGCTATTATATTTCATCACTTTGACTTAAATAATAAAATTGTAAATATGTTTCTTTATCCCTTAAACATAATATTGCATAGTTTTAGCTTTATAACTTGTAGGAAGTTAATTTAATTTATATTTGTTGTAAAGCGGTAGCAACCTCATTTCAGCCTCTTAGGCTGTAGTAATTATACAGTCTAAACACTCCTGGCAATGATATGGATAAAGTGTGAAATGTTTAGAAAAAATTGAGGAATAGTTTTTGTGTCTGCAGAGGACAAAGAAACAAAGAATCAAATAAGCAAAGAAACAAGCATTCAGGGAACGAAAATAGTAATTTTATTATGAATAGTATTTTATAATAAAGTTGAACATTTATAAACCAGTTATCGAAGTTTTCTAACAATGCTTTTGAAATTAACAACAGATATGGGAGTTGTAACAATTAATTGCTATAAATGGGTACAAAATTAAATGAAGAATTTAATTATGAATATTAAAATCATTTTAAAAAATGTTAATGTTACTTAAAATTTTACTATTCTAAAAACTAACGTTTTCACCAGATAATTTTATCAAAATTTGGGCACCATTATTTCGTAAAACAATTTGCTTGTTCATTTTAACACCAATAAAAACACCTTTTTCGATATATACAATCTGGAAAATACCCGTATTAACTTTGTAGGTTAGAATTCAAATACCACGAAAAATTACGATTCATAATTTTAACACGAATTCTTAGTAGCTGGTTTTCTTAACAAATACAACTTTTGAACAAGTCAAGCTAAAGTTTCCGCTCCGTTGCTCCATATTGGGTTAACTTCTGTTTCAGTTTACTTTTAAATCGAATTTGTCTCGAAGAAAATATATGGTTGTGGAAATTGAATGAAGTTAAATTACCATCCTTGGCTTATTGTACATTTTGATAGAATGGGCCAGGGGACAGTATAGAAACAGCTTTATTCTATAAAATCTACTTCATTACCCTATTCCTTCGCACCTTACACGTGTTGATATTTTTCTTAAGTTTATTATGAAACAGCAGTTAATGGCGATTTCTATCTGAGGTGTTAGTCTGCTGATTTTTAATTGATTATAATACACACATTTTTAAACATCGGTAATTAAACTAATAATTAAATATATATTACAATGTGATTACTATTTAGTTTTACATAATGCATTGAACCAATTATTTTTCTGGGTAGGTTACTCTAAAACTGTACACTTCCACTAATTGTAAAAAAAATCTAACTGTTTAAAAATTACATAAAATAAATAAGAAGAGAAACAAAAATTTAAAACGGGATTTGTCAGAGATCATCGTTCAGATATTGAAATATGACATCTTAATGGATGTTTCAGCCTTGCCAGATCTATAATTTACAGACGATATTAACTTAAATTGAAAAATTTCATATTTTTAAAAAGGAAGACACGAACAATTTTCTAAAACCGATACGCATTCACTTTTCTATTCTAACTTGAAACGAATACATTCAAACAGTACATCAAATTCACTTTTATTAACTATACATATAATATTTAAATAGATGTTTTTGTACCTAAAAAAAGCTAAGCCATAGCCAGATTTATCCTGCCTGTTAAATGAGAAGGAAGTTCTTTAGCTCGTGTCTTCATGCTACTCTGGTTTCGCCTATATATTTTATCGGACACATTTCACAGTTTATGCAATAAATTCCAGATTTGCCTTGATCTTGAATTTTATCTAGAGGATTTTCTATAGGATTATACCAAGATTATTCTGACCAAGCTACATTTAAATTTGCATATTTTGCGAGCAATGTTTTACAAAATTAGATAACGGTAGACCATACTTTGTTTTAACCTAACGTTGTTGGGGGTTTGTTGCTTTTTAGGGTAGATCTTTTATTTGCATTACTATGTTGTCTGTAATTTCTATAGCTTGTCCATTAAATAAAATATCACAGCTCCATAAATATATTTTGATTCTTTCTCGTAGTTGTCCTTTAATAGCGGCAAATTAAACAAATCTGTGAACCATAGAATTAAAAACAGATATTTTATGAGCCGGTGAATGGTGTGAGTCCTCACTTATATGTCTGTGTGTAAGTGTGTGTGAACATTTCATAAACACTAAACGACAGTACATTGTTTTTATACACATTTACATCTAGAAAAGGTAGGTTTTAGCATTTTTCAATTTTCATGGTAAACTATTGATATAGCACAAAATTATTCAAGATTTTCGTCTTTATCAACCACTGCAAATATGTCAACCGCATAACCAACCCACTCTCGGGAAAAATACTTCATAAATATTTTATCGTTCATTTCATCTTGTACATACAACTTGTTATTAAGCTCGAAACTATTTTTATACATTCACAAATTTATGAATATTAAAACACTCCGAACTTCACTGTCACTTAAACTGTTTCATTAACCACTCTTTTATCATTTCTATAGACACTACATCAAACTAAACCATATATTCAGGTGTTAGTGAAATATTTTGTTGAAAATGTAACAAAAGCATAATAATTACCATAAAATAAACTATCATTTTCGCAACGAATAGCATTTAAGCATTCGTTTTTTGTTATGCTAATTTGTTGCAAATATATTTAAACGAAATATTTATGTACTCCATAAAATGTTTACATAAAAGTAATTTAAAAAAATCAATAAAAATATATGCTCACATAGTACGTGGACTCGAGTCGTGCACAACTCAACTTTGCAAACATTTGTAGGGAAAAATAAGAAGAGGAATAAAATAAACATAACTAAAAGAAATTACAAAAGGGTAAATACAATTATCAATAGAATAACAACGTCACTGCAGTGCCCGCACAAATATACCCCTACACAAGTTCAGAAGTAAGCGTGAAATAAAAAATAAAAAAGAGCATCATATACACATTACTATATGCAGGACTCACATAATCCCTCCTTACCACCACCAACCATAAAAAAACTCGCTTAACTTCGTAATTTTTAAATAACTTCAGGTTCCCTGGAATATTACAGAAAATACTCTGTTAAACGTAATATGAATTAATATAGGACCCAGATCTATATATAAAGCCTATCTGTTATTACAGCCACTGAGTGAGAATTTCGTGTAAAATGCGAATGATTCGAAATTGAATTTGACTGTTATGTAAAAAAATTAAAAGGGTTTTTATAAAACGTACTATACTATTTTAATGTATTTACATTAAAATAGTGATGCAGAACATCATGCAGGCCTTTTTGGTTTACGCAGGTCCACCTTCATAACCGATTTCTGAATTTCATTCAAGCCAGAATGGATTTGCAGACGCATAACTAAACAATTACCTCCCCAAAGGCAAAGATTGTACAAAGTACAACTGTCGTATTAAAAAAATATGTATTTATAACATCGTAGATCCTAATTTTACTTCTCAGTCAATATGAAAAACATATAAACAGCAACATTAAAAATCCAATATTATTATTTTAACTCATGAAATAATATAGTTCGATTTGAACATGCTTGTTACTACCAATACAATTTGTGTTTATTGATTGTGCGTGTTTATTGATACAATTTGGTAATGTCGCAGAAATAATGTATGTAGCACGTACTATCTAATGCTGTATTTTGTTATAGCTCTCATTAAATAGTTGACGTTGTACATGAAAGCTAACTGCAATCAATCTACACTTTGTAGGTTTAACTTCACTCATAAATTAATTCTTTTATATTTCGTCAACTACAAATATTTAAGGTTTTTTTGGTGACAGTAAATTGTATAATTTATTTAGTTCAGTCTAAACACAAATGTCTGAACATCGACCTGCATTATTCATCCTTTATTTATCTGGGAATTGTATTGTATTTGTTAGAAACAGTTCTGGTTTGCCTTTTTCTGTGAAGTAGAGTTCCTGAAACAGTAAACATGACTCTTCGATGTTCACTATTTAATAAGCTATCACCAAATAGTTTTTAATTACTTAAAAATTAACATATCTAAAACATTTTAAATTTCAACCTTAACACACACGCACATATATCATATTCTACATATTTATGTATATATATATTTATTTTAAGGGTCATTTTAGTATGAAGACCTCTTATGTATTAAGGTTCAATCACAATTCTTTACGCAACAAGACTGGTACAAGAAGAAGAGAACGAGAACCTGATGGGACATTATAAAAACAAACGTTCTTCATTATTATTATTTAATTTAATATTACTATCAAAATATTTCTAAGCGTTTTTAAACAGTGGTCAACAATTTACTTTATGGGTGATATTTCAATTTGCCTATATGCCTCGAGTACGACTACCTTGTGTCGCTTTTAAATTACATACAAGCATCATTCAAAATATAACGAAATATAGCGCTCTCTCAATTTCATAACCAATTAATGTGAAGCACACTCAGTCAGTAGAGTAAAATATGTTACAACATTATAAGACAATATACAAAATTTGTCATTATATTATCGGGATACCTGAATTTCGAAAATCTAAATAGATTAAATTCTCAAAAATATACATAGAGGAAAATCGTCCGGGTATCTCATCAGTAGATATGAATTCAAATAAATTAACTAAAATTGTGGTTTTTAGATGAAATCTATAAATTTGTTTTCACGTATATTTTTTGGTCGAGATGGAGTTTATAAAACAGTACAACAGTTAGGGCTTTGAAGATAGGATTGTACAAAAATTGCACTAAAACATCTATGTCTTTATAAAAAAACATACAGAATATCATTATTTTGATTATCACCATTCCAACTAACGTTATAAATTAATATATTGTCACAACTTACAGTTACTTGTTTTAATGAAACTACTCCCATCAAACATACAATCACACCTTCTCTAAACATCCATCTTCCCATAAAATGGCCGCCTACAATAGTTGTATTCATATACTCCGCAACGTACCAATGACAGAAGAAGTCTTTCAGGGAGAATGAAAATCAAATATATTGCCATTAATAATGGATACTCCTTTGTAGATAAAATATGTACGGCAATACAAAAACAAAAAAGTCTAGAAGTCCCAAGAAAAAATCATAAAACAAAAATATCGTTTTACAATACAATACCACAATAATTTATCGCACAACATAGACAACGTTTTCTTCAAACAAGTGTACACCGACTCGTTTAAAACTAAGAACAACTTAAGAGTATTACAAACACAAAGTTAAAAGTGATAACGTTTATAGCACAGGGCTTTACGAAATATTGTGTGCCGACCTCGCATTGTAATACATTGGACAAACAGGCAGATCTTTAAAAAGATGTCCAAAAAACACATTCCGACAGTCAAACAAGTGATATATCAGAGAAAAATTTAATCTTAATACACTGAACACTTTATTTTAAATATCCATAACTACGCAGCAAACGATGACGCCTTAACATACTATTGCAAAAAAGGTAAATTAAGGTTGTAGCAATACGAAAAGTGACTACTGACTGCGGTAAGGTTTAACATTATATTAATACAAAATATCATCTGTTCGACAAAAATGTATAAAATTTTAACAAAATTCGCATAGTTAATATTATACACAAAAAACCTTATATACTACTATTTGACCAACTCGCTTCGCTCATAAACTCCGGCTGTTAACAGATGATTGTATACTCAGATGTTTTCACGGAACTGACGTTTGAGCGGTGAACTCTATAAAACTAATGTAAGCATGGGCGGATCTAGCCGGTTTTCAAAGAGGGGGCTGTCTCCTATCCCGAGGGATATAGAATATATATTTTTTGGAATACAGTGCTTGAAAACGTATTTTGATAATACAGTATTTCACAAGCACCCATTTTAAATAGGAATTAGGGATTATATGCTTTTCCCAAAAACGGAATTTTTTATACAAAATTGTAGATAATAAATCATAGAATTTAACTGTATACTTGAAAATTTGAAATAGCTTTACTTTACAAACTTATTTCACTTAGTTTCACCAAATTAGAACAACTAAACAAAACTCGCACAAACGTAAAGTATACAGTTCCAGCCAGACGGAAAAAGGTAACGGCTAACGCGCTAGGGTTATACATATTTCTCGGAAATACCCGAATAGCCTCGGAACACTAAATCAGGATTTCCTTATATCAAACAAAAATATAGAACTTTCACTTCAAATCAATATAAAAATCATTATACAAATATATCGATTTGTAATAGATCAATCGCAAAATGTGCTTTCTCATTGGTTTAAAACTGTCCAATTGCAATTGTTCACAGAAAGCTTTCATATCTAAGAAACTATTAGAGTGACGAATGATTGGAAGATCGTGGTAGAAAGTTCAAATCTTGACGAATCTAATAGTGACCTTATCTTCTTCTCGAAACAAGTCTGTATAATACTTATGTGCCTTTAAAAAGTGACGAGTTTGAGTCATTTGCTTGTGCTTTCTAGCGTGGCATCAGTTGATTCACACAACTATAATATTACAACGATGATTACAATGTAAATAATACGTTAAAAAAATACAAAAATTAAAGTTTAAAACATTTCCTTTTGAATAGTTTTTGTTTTATTGAGATTGAATAATGTTTTTAGTGGGTGAAATATTCGATACAAGTTGTGTTGTCTGAGACTACTTAATTGAGCAGTCTGCCACTTAGACTAATAAAAGAAAATATAATAACCCAAAGGAGGGGGCTGCAGCTCCCACAGTCCCCCCTGGATCCGCCAATGAATGTGAGACAGAGATCGAATTAGACACGACCATCAACAATAATTATTTCTGCTTTGTTATTTTAGAACTAATATTTAAATAACCAATTATCAACTATCAAACAAATGTTGATATTACCAAATGAAGGAAACAATACAATATGTAACACCAGACCATAAGTCAAACATAATATGATTTGACTTATAATACAGTAAGCCTTTTGTTTAATTTACCTAATCTAAATAAAACTACTAGTTGTGAATAATAATAACTTGTTTCTAAATTTGCCAAATTGTTCATTTTAAGCCAATCCTAAAATTATGTTAAGTTATTTATAATATGTAACAACAGATGTTTGAATCATAATACATCAACTTAAGCATATTTCGATGAGTTTTTGTGTTTGCTTTTAGTTTGTTAATCTAACCTGAAAAAGCTGTTGGTTGTACATAATAATAAACTGATTCGAAATTTTTTAAGTTGGTTATTATGGTAATGAATGTAAACATGGGTAGCTAAGCTTTTGATCGTTACATATGTTTTATCCGAATGTTCACTATTTTTGCGCTATAAAGTAACAATTATTTTTCAAAACCGTTTCTTAGTGTACATTTATGAGCATATAAGAATAGACCTTTAAATTTTTATACTTGCATATTAAAGTAGATTTGTCTCCATTTTGGTTGTATGCCAGTCAATCAGTCAGTCAGTGAGTTATTTATTCAGTCAGGACAAAACCTCTTATATATTATATAGATGTGTATTATTTTGAAAAGTTCTGATGATCAATAATTTATTATTGTATGATATTTTAGATAATTTAAAGTTGTTTCATAAGTTATGTAGATAAATCCAGCATCATACGAATTATTTGCATAGTACGTCATAGTTATTCATATTGATCACTAGGCAACTTAGCGTTAGAATTTTAAAAACTTAAAATCGTAAAACTCTTCACTTTATCAGTCATATCAATCCCCATTTTAGTCGAGGTCCACAATCTCCATGGTCCTCCAAACTGATGTATCCGTACTACATTTTTATAATTTGTAGGGTGGAGTTGTGATCTCTTTTGGAGAGAGTCCAGATTTTCCATTACATCGCAATAGAAGATGGAACCATGTCATGGTGAGCATGACTCAAGGACTCTGATTTTTTTTGCTGGAAGAGTACACCAAGAAGTTTACGCACCGATAATCGATATCCAACCAAGCTCTTAATAATTCCATTGGTTTTCAAGAGCTTCTCGACGTAGCTTCTATTCTAGCGTTGAATTATTTATTTGAGTAATGATTGAACTAGATTCCGATACTGTGATATTGACTGAAGCGCAAAGAATCGTTCTTCTGAATAGTGTATGTGCTTGTGGAGTTTTATTTAGAAATCCGGTTAGGTTATAATATAATTTGATATATTATATCCGAGTAGTTTACTTCGATATATAATAATAATTGAATTTATAATTATTGGAAGGGGAACGGATTCAATTTCAGACACCTCACGCTAAGATATTTTGTATGTGTCCCAGTATATCTACCACAGATAATTCTAAACTGGTTAGTTCTAGAATTTACTTAGCTAGATTACAGATCTCTGTTGGAATAATTCATTTGGGCCGAAATAAATAATGTCGATCCTAACGCTTCGCATTTTCACAGTATGTGTTGTGCAGCTTCCAAATGATGGTTAGATAACCAGCATTTCAAATTTCCATTGAAATTTACAATCAATTTGGTTTTCGAGCACGACATTTACCATAGAACAGATGCATAGAACAGAAGGGGAGTAGGATGGCCCTATGTTACCTATGTTAAATTACGTAAATAAAGGTACATTTATTTTAGGAACCAAAAGAGATAACATCATATTTAAAAAACAATATTTTAGAATATACTTTTCTCTACAATTTAAAACAATGGTTTCTCAAAATAACTTATAGTAAGATTATTGTCATTTTTTTTCTCAAACGTCAAACAAATTTCCAAATTTGAGTAATAAAAAGGCATATAATGTTTTTTAAAATAACATTTTTTTTAAACCCTCATGTTAAAATAATATGCATGTTATTTATTATATATAAAAAATTAAATAAATTATTGCATTATCTCTTATTGTTTCCGAGAAAAATGATCCTTTGTAGAAGAAAACAAGACTTTCGGGAAACGCAGTTTAAATTTTAATACTTTATTTTGAAAGCAATTCATACTGTTTGTTGCATTGCAGTACAAAAAGCCTATAAAAAATGTTCTACTCTACAGATTTACATGAAATTGGATTTAATTTAAATCTTAAGACCTATAGAACATAATAAGCTAACAAAATTGTTTAAAATTTGTTTGCCCTAAGGGTCATCCGACTCCCTAGAAGCACGGTAGTGAACTTGGATAAAACGCTTATAAAACAGATTGCAAGAGATTTAACAAATTGATTTGGTTTGTATGAAATAAGAATGTTGGCACAAGGTTGTGTTTTGTGTGGAAAGTTAATTTCATATAATATAGTAGTCTGAAAAAAGATACATTTTTCAATCTGGATGTTTATAAGACCTAAAGAGACAATCAAATTTGAATTCTTATCAATTGAAGTCTTAAAGTTTTATAAAACACCAGTCTTACAAATACTAGAAGAAAAGCTAGGTAGAAGATAAGGTAGTATGTACTTTAAGGATTTGAAAACCTGTCGTAGAGAAATTTTATGTTAACAAATTTACCATCAAACTGATTGCGCTATGCCTTGCAGAATGGCTTGTAGATGAAAATACCACCTTCGGGAAACAATGATTTTTGTTGTGGAATTGTTGAAACACTAAAGACCGTGCAAAGTTTACGTTTTTGTTTCTTGCTTGTATTTTTTAAATAATTGGATGAAATACTACACTTTCAATGGAAAAGTTGTAGGAAATTAATAAAAATTTTAAAATTATACTTGTTCGGTGTAATTTATTATTGAGAAAAATTGAAAACCCAAGGAAAATTTAAAAGTTGAAGCTTCGTCATTATGTAAAATAAAGTTAATGGCGTGTAGATTAACCAAGCACAAGGCTCTTTCGGTTTAAACAATTTGGATTGTTTAATCTGGCTAGTTCAACCACCATTTCTACCCTTATATACTCCTACTGATGGCTCGCGCATTTAGGCTGTGCTCGGGATCACTTTTAACCAACTTCATAGCATTTTTACGGAAATCTACGTTTTAAAGCTCATGATCTCTATGTTTATGATCTGTTTGAATAGGTTCAATCGGCTATAACAATTAATTTACATGCGTTTTGTAAAATAACACTTCAAAAATTGTTTTAACAGTTACTGTGCAGAATCAATACTTCCGGCAGGTCCCAACTTGTGCGTGGTTATCTACATCCAATTAACTGTCAGTTTAAAAAAATGCCACGGTTTTAACTTTAAAAATTTCCAAATTATTAAAAAAAAATTCCGTAGATATTTAAATTTTTCTTAGTGAAAAATTCAAAGATGAAGACTTACAAAATCTCATTTAAAATTTTTTAGCTTACCTACAACTTTTTTATTAAAAGTTTAGCGTTCCATCCAATGATTTACAAAATGTAAGCGTAAAACAAAAATAAAAGTAAAACTTTCACAGTTTTTATTGTTTCAATAATTCTAAAATAAAATATAATTGTTTCGAAGGTGGCATTTTTACCTACAAACTATTCATCAAGTCATAGAGAAATAGTTTTGCAGTATGGAAAGTAATAATGTTTAAATGTGTATACAAAGCTGGCCTTTTTTATACTCTCTATGAGGATTTAAGGATGCCATTGTTAAAACTTTGTTTCATTTTTGCGACTAAATTACACGGCAGATTATCTCAGTGCGTATTAAAGCTAACAATGTTGTTTTCCTGAACTGATGGAAAAGCTTTCAATAATCTTTTGGCTATTACAATTTTGTAAGGTTTATAATTCCTATTTGCATGATTGAAGTATTTCTATTTTTTAGATTTCTTTTTATTGCCTGTTTGATTCTCTTCTCCAATCCTATAATCTCCTAACTTACTAATATATTGTAATGCCAAGCACTGGTTAACTGGTTAATGGGAATTCAAATTAAAAGTGTATTAAATTTGTGTAACATAAACATAATATTCTTAGTAATAAAGGTTAATTTCTAAATAAATTCAAAGTAGACAAAATGTAGGAGTTAACTTTATCGTTTCAAATTTATTTTCATTCTTTTAATAAATTTAACTATCACATTATATTAATTTTTATTTTTCTTAGTGTCCTATTGATCTTAACAAAAATGATTTTTCTACATGGAAAACATCTGAGTAAATATATTTTATGTACACAAGACGGTTAAAAAACAGAGGGGAGTACAGGTGCAGGAATTTTGTGGAGGCAACCCAAGGCAAGAATGGGAAGCGTCGAACAGCGAACAGAAGTTACAGCTCTATTTTAATGTGTCAGAGATAAACTAACACTCGGAAACATGAACAAAGATAACTGTATATACTCAGACAGCCAGACAGCTTTGAAAGCTCTGAGCTCGTATGAATTCAGATCAAAGGTAGTTTTGGGATGCTTCACAGTACAGTAGGTACTAGGGGATGTTGGAATAGGTGGAAATGAGTGTGCAGATAGGTTGGTGAATAAGGCATCAGCAACTGAATTCACAGAACCTGAACCGACTGTAGCATAGCCAAGACATCAGCTTTGTAAGTCATCGCTGATTGGGCAAGTTTAGAAGTGGAAGAACATCCTAGGCTTGAGGATGAGCAAACCTTCACTTCTTGGACATGGCCACGTTAGAAAAACATGTAAAGAATGTGCATCTTCACCCGAATATGTGACCCCAAATGCAGGAAATGTGACCTGTAGGAGGAAAAGCCGAACACCTGATCTATGAGTGTGATGGGCTCAACCAGGCGAGTTATGAAACATTTGAAAACTAATCACAGGACAAAACGTCCCCCAGGACAACCTTGTCAAAATAATTCTTAGGTTCACCGAGTTTGTGGACCTTGACAGAGGTAACTAATAGTTTAACAACCTTCTTGTGTCAGCGCAATAAGCCCTTGAGGATTTGACCGCCCACTTGAAAAGAAGTATATTATAATCTGAAAATCACTAACTAGGTTCATTTTCTCAAAATTATATTTTAGAACCTGAAAACAGACAGGATCCAGGAAGATAAAAGTTATATTTTCTGACGATTCAGTATATTTTCCCACAATTATCAACGATTAATCAAAATACCTGACCAGCATCAACTAAATTCATGTAAATTAATGTAATCTAATATTTTGTTGCTTCAATATTATAACCTAATTGAAAATCATTCAGTGGTGCTATGGCAGTTATGTTCAAACCCTTTAGGCAAGTAACTTTACTGGGTTGTGGGTAGAAAGTAAATTAAAAGCTTAAAAACCCATCTCGTCGTTAAAGGCAGCCGTCGGCGTTTGGCATATCGATTACTTTCAAATATGATCGATGTTTACTAATGATTTGACCTTAATTAACAACTTAGAATATTAAATAAATCTCCGTTGAAAATTAATCTGGGTCTGAAAGATCAGTAAATATGAAAAATGCAGTTTGTAACCAACTGTGTTAAATACAAAGTTAGTTCATGTTAATTAAATATTAAACAACTAGCTGACCCGTACGGCGTTGCCCGTGGTGGTTGGTATTTTCAGTCTTTTTAACGTAATTGTATTCTTTTTAAGTGTTCAGTCAGTGATTGGTATTTGGCTTTTATATATATAGATCTTAAATAATAAAAGCACTACTGTCATAATAATAAAAGATTTGAAATTATGATTTTAGTAATTTTTACCCCTCAAACCCTCCCTAAAATTTCGAATTTTTTCAAACCCTTTTTTGAGCACCTATGGCCCTAGAGGAAGCTACATACCAAATTTAATTTCAATCCGTTCGGTAATTTTGGAGAAATCGTGATTTAGTTATTGTTACCCCCCTAAACCCTCCTAAAATTTCCAATTTTTTAAAACCCAGTTTAAGGAACAGTTATGGCCCTAGAGGAAGCTACATACCAAATTTCATTCCAATCCGTTCGGTAGTTTTGAAGAAATCGTGATTTAATAACTTTGATCCCCAAAACCCCCCCCCCTAAAATTTCGAATTTTTTCAAACCCTTTCTTAATAAGTGCCTATGGCCCTAGAGGAAGCTACATACCAAATTTCATTTCAATCCGTTCGGTAGTTTTTGAGAAATCGTGATGAGTGAGTCAGTGGTATTTCGCTTTTATATATATAGATTTAAAGCAGAAATATTTCAAAATTCCCATTAAATCATTATAAAACAATGGCGTTTAAAAAAATTAAAGATACTAAAACCCAAGGTTTTTTTTAAAGTGGGATAAAAATATAATTTGCAAGAGAATCTAAAAGTAATTACAATATATCCTGTTTTATAAATATGATGTGTTCCCTGAACGGCCTGACTAAATTAGTTGTCATGAGAATAATATTAGTAGTGAATTGCACCATGTCAAAATAGTTCAAGTAATTTTTTAACTACCTTCACTAATTAGCTGTAACTTTTGTTTGAATCAGTTTAAAAGCCCAAACTTTATTTATTAACTTCATAAATGTTTGATATTCTTTTGTAATACCAATAAAAATTGAAATATTTGAACAAATTAATAGTTTCAATATTTCCTACTCCAGTTGGAATCTACAAGATCTAAGTGCTAATATTTTAACCAAATTTATATCTTGAAATATAAACTTTTTTTACTTGAGTTTTAAGCTGAAGAATTTTGTTAAATTTTGGCACTAAAAACATTACTTTACTTTGACGTTTCGTGTAAGATTTATAATTTAAACTTTGACTTCAAATAATACATCAAAAGGTTACTTCACTTTTTACTATTTGGCGCAATATTTTTCATGTTAGATTTCTTTTCTGATGAACATTTTTATTGTACATAGTGCTAATGAAAGTAGGGAAGTGGAATGCAAGGTAGGAAAGTGGAATTCACAAAAATAAACTAACAGCTGTATCTGAACTTACAACAGTCCAATTTGAAAATTGAGCTCTGCCCTGATCAATTTTCCTTTACGAGCAGAAAAATGTTACTTATAGTATCTTATTAAAGTACAGATTTTAGTGTAATTACTTCTTAACATGTTTTGGAGCAATTTTTGCAAAAGAGTTGTATGTGATTATCTGATGCTAGAGCTTCCAATAGACTAGCTGGAAAGTTGGAACCATCTTAACCAAAGTTAAACCATCCCTCTAATTTTTAGTTCTGGACGTGGTTTCGCTTGCAGATACACGAATAAAAGAAATATCGGATAAATATTGAGAGTCCACTGACCCCAAAAACGAGTAGTTTAGTTCAAATTAATCTATGTTTCTTATTTTGATCAGCCCGATTTTTTTAAACTCTCGATCAGCCAGTAAGTGCAAAAACCACCATTTCTGCCAGTTTGTGGGAGATGTATTTCACGCCTGTGACAGCATTTTACAAACATTATTTTCTACGAACAATGGTTTACACCTTACACTAAAATTATTGAAATGCAAATGTTTTCTCTCTCCTATTATATAATTTAAGAGTAATAGCTGACAAGTTTTAGGTCTCTAGCTCCATAGCGCACGATTCCAGTTTCTAGAACACTGTACAATGTTCCGATACAGAACGAACAGAACAGATCGATATGTACGTTCGATGGTCCAGAACAGTTTGGATTATTCTTGAACCTTCCGGGAAGATTCTATAACATTCTGGAAAATTCACCATCATTCTGGAACATCCTATCTGGAATATTCTAGAAGCTTCAAGCACTTTCAGTTCAGTCTCGGCCACTTCAGCATTCGATTCCCAGCTGCTTCGCCGACTTCCCATAAGATGATCATGGATGCGATGCTCTATTATGACACTAATATCTGCGAATCCAACTACTGCAGTTCCAAACCATGGATGGGGATGGAGGGCTACCATTCTATATAACTTCCAAGGGGATGTATGAGTGGGTTGCGGAGTTATGGTGGCACGTTGGGATAAACCAAAATTTCGTTTATTATATATATATTGATTTCATTCGGTACACCTAAACAATACAGCATATTGTTTTAAAAGTTTTGTACATTTGTACCCATTTAATTTGTTACAAAGAAATTAATAATTTCATGCGTCATTAATAAATTATACATAAAACCTATTACTTATAAAGCTAAACAAATGTTGTAAGTTTTTTCAAATCAAATTGCTCAGTTTTCTGTGAGTGAGCATACAAATTAAAGCAACTTTGACACGATATACCTTAACGGTATAACTTAATGATATACGATGTACCTAACTAACATTTCTGTTAACCTTGAATTGTAGCAATTAATT
>JAGFPH010000283.1:295803-312645 GCA_018207615.1 Philaenus spumarius | reverse complement strand
CACGCGCGGGTCGCGAAAGAGAACGAAACGTCGCATGAATACCGTTTGAGTTCGAGGTGAAAGAAGAGAACGCATGCAGCAAGAAAAGTCAACTCGCGGCAAAATCCGACGACGCAATGAGAAGTTATAGACAAAATAAATAGAACAATAGGAGAGATCATGTGCCACGAGATTAAAGACACAAGATTATATATATATCGATAATTACCTTATAACTAACTGTAGTCTTACGTTAACGCAGTTTATTGCTAACGAAAGTAATATATGATTTGAGTAATATAATAACTTATATACCATTCATATTTCTTATTCCGTTCCTTGAATTATGTTAATTATTTATTAGATTATATAAATATATAACATAAATGTGGGAAGATTTGCTTCTGACAAAGTAATAGTAAACAATAATTACCATTAACCGCTAAGATAATCATTAGTCACACGAAAATGAACGCAAAAGATAATGTATAAATACATGTGAAAATATATTCTTTTCTGTTCCTATCACTATCGCAGATGTCAAAGGTTCAAAGAACTCGGAGGTTATAAGTCGTATCTCTAGTTAATATATTAAGGCTTAAGTTATTTGGGGTGGTACTTCCAACTTTCCAACTTGAGGCGGTACTTTGAGAAAGGCGATAAATTCACACGAGTTTGTGTCAAGTTAAACGAAAACATGCTTTATGAATTTCCGCGTTTGCAATCTCTTGTCTGATAGAGTTGGCGTTTCTTGTTATATAAAATAGCATTAGATAAGGACGCGTGTGGTTGATTAATGTGTAACAGTTTCTGCATACAGAAAAGATATTACCAGTTAGGCTTACTTCAAGATTTCAATTTTCAATTTGGTTTCTTACAATTATTGTTATTTTTCTAAGTTAATAACTTGTTTTTAAACTTTGAGAGTATTGTAAGCTATTATTCTATTAAAATTGTTAGTTAACATTTATTTATTTATTTAGCAGTTGACAAAGTATTACATTGTACAGCCATTGTTATTATGAAACAACTTACATATTGATTTGAATTACAATAAAATCGCATGTGAAACGTCAGTTCTCTGATTAAATAATACACGCAAAATCAATTATACACCATGAAACAGCGATTCATAATAGCATATAAATAGTAAACCTGAAAACTTTTATTACAATAACTTACAAAGATAAACTAGAATACGAAAGCTTTCAGTAATAGCCAAAACCAGAAGTGACTAAATATCAGAAAACAAAACAATTAAATAAAAGAAACAAAAAACAATCAATGAATAGATTTAACTAAGTTATACAACAAAATGCAACTGGCTTTACCCCAGCAGTTCAAAGTTAGCCACAAAACAACCAACAAGGGTTCGAGCACAGTTTGCCTAGACATATGCCCATTGTATAAACTCACCCATCGAGTAATAGCCAACTCTCATTAACAAATCAATCAAGTGCTTCTTAAATGTTTTATAATTTTCTATTTTCTTAATAGACTCTGGGAGTTCGTTGAATAAATCTATTCCAGCTTGAGCAGGTAGCTTTTTTATGAAGACTTAATCTACGTTATGCTAATCTTAAGTCACCTCCTCTTCTGGTGAAATAAGTGTGGCAGTTGCCAAGCCCGTTTTACACCCTGCCAGCGCCCTAGGCACAACGAAGAGTAGCGCCCCTTTTCATACCCCTGCCAGCTGATTACGCCCCCCACCAGCCCTACCATAACGCCTATACCCCGTAAATTTAGATTTAGTCTGATATGCCAGCTTTGGTACGGGAGGGACTTTAGACTTAATGTCCCTTAACTCTCCTTTACAAATTATCCTGATTTTTTTCGAGAACGTTCCCATTATCCACCACCTATGGACCCGCCGTGTCCCGGACTGGCAACCGGTAGCCATGAGATATCTATTGGCCTCCGGTGGGAATGCGTGTAACATACCTCACGGCATCACGGACCACCTACCCTCCATTCTTTACATTTAAAGTATTTACAGTATTTGTTTAATCACATTTTGACATTTTCTTTGGATTATTTTTGGTTTGTTGGCTTACCACTAGACGGCGCCGGGCGCGGCTGTAATTTGGGTCTGATGTCGGCTTTCGGCAGTGGCGCAATAAATGATGCATGCAGACACAACCACGGCAATTTTGTTTTGTTTTTCCATTCTTTGCGCCCTTCCAAAAATGCCAATTGCCTAGCGCCCTAGGCACGTGCCTACCGTGCCTATTCGGTAAAACAGGCCTGGCAGTTGCTATTTTGTGCTGTACAACACTTAAAACGAAAAAACCAGTATTACCTCCATTATATAAATAGAGGGAAGTGTTAAGCAGTTTTCTGCTTTAAGTACATTCCTTTATGACTAGCCATTGTTCAAATTTGAAATTACAAGTGTGGCTTTTTTCTCTATGACAAATAGTGTTTAGATTTGTAGTTTAGCTGAATTTCCCTATGATATAATTCCATACTTTTTAGATGGGAATATATGAAGCCATAATACACTGTTTTCAGGACATGCTTGCTAATGCCATGTTTAGCTTAATTAGTGGAACAAAAATACCAGAAGTTATTTTTCTGAAAATGCTATAAATATGGTCTAACCTTGTTAGTATATGTTTATACCTAAGATCTTAGCTGATCTGACCTTATGGGTTGCTATTCACTCATAAAGATGTTAGCACCTGAAGTTCTGGCTTCTGCATTGAGACCAAAGTGAACGATATTGGTCTTTTTGGAGTTCACTTGTAAATTCACATAATTAAAGAACAGACCACCTACACTACTTTGCTCAAATCATGTAAATTCTATTTTACCTAACATGTTTGCATTGAAGGTATGTCATCTGTGTATTGAACCGCATTGTCAATATTAATATACAATACAAAATAAATCCGGGCCAAGAACTGATCCCTGAGGGACCAAATACTTTAGCTCTACGTTGTTAGACCGCTCAACAACAATCACTACTTGCTTCGTTCTTTCCGTCATATATGATTTAATCCACCGTAAATCTAGTCCCATTTTGCCAATTTATTAAAGTTATTAAAACGTGTTTCAAAATTTACACTGTCAAAAGCTTTGTTTAGGTCTAAAAAAACATTGTTGAGTGCCTGATCACTTCTACTGAAAGAATAACTATAAATGATATCAAATTAACAATAACATCTACCGTTGTTCAATTTATATTGACAATCATAAAGGATTTTATATTTGTTCACAAATTAAGAAGTCTAACCAAGAATGTATTTTCTACCACTTTCCAAATTTTGGTAGCAGAGATATTGGGCGATAATTATTAACATCGCAGGATTCTCCCTTCTTAAACATCGGAATAAACGTTGCTATTTTTAACACTTCCGCGATTTCCCCACAATCAAAAGAAGCATTGATCAGAGCAGTCTATGTTGCCACCAATTCGTTTTCACACTGTTTAATTTACCACATTGATATACAGTATGAATCTGATGAAGTTTCTGATTTGAAACTTCTTATTGATAGTAATGTGCTGAAATTTATCTTTTGCAGGTAATTCATCTTTAATTATGAATTAATCATAATTATTATGAACACAGGTCAAGATTTCTTATAAAAACAGACCAGTGAGCGTATGAATCTTTAGCCTTCAGAAGTACAAGAACTTAATGGCCTGGAGTTTGTCATTCTAATAATTATTTTCTTCCGTAATTAAATGCTGAATCTACACCCAAGGCAATGTCTTAAGATTGATTCTATCTAACAGTGATATACTATTTTACAAGATTCATTCGTAACACTATCCCTTAATCGCAAAAATGCATAAGAAATTGACCTTAACTTCTGCTTAACAAAGTATAGATGAGCATTCCAATTAAGTTTATCATCCACGAAAATTCTCAGAAATGTATGACTCTTTACTAAATTCATAGTTTCAAATGATTGATTGTGATACGTAAAATTTTGGCAGATAATTTTATATTCTGTGTTTTATCAATGATAAGTTTTAAATATTTTTTACTAAACCATGATTCCATTTCATCCAAAATATTTTTGAGAGATATTTTTAATTCATTCATTGTTTTATTTTTTTATAATTTCTGTAGTGTCATAAGCAAATAAAATAGGATCTTTATTTAAATTTCGGAAGATCATTGATATAAAGTAGAAAGTATAAAAGCCAAGTACAATTATTCATTTATTGAATATAAGTCCTAAAGTATTAAATGTAATTTAGGTATGTAAAGTAGTAACATTTAAAGAATGAAATTGCGCTAATTTCTGTATATAAGAAGTATTTTATTAGAAAAAAATAGTCCTTATACAATTGTAATTCGTTATGGCTTTTCGGGGATATTGGGTTTAATGGATTTTAAGTTGACAGTAATGATTGTTTTGCACCAGCTGACAGTTTTGAGTGCTATTAATTGTTGTAAATATTTTAAAGTTGTTTACGTTACGTTTGTGTCCAATAGAGTTCTTACTTCTTCTCGCATTAAAATGCCGAAGTATTGAAATCTTTGGAAAATTTGTGTGTAACTGTCCATCTATGAACACGATATGTGCACTCTCAGATGTCGTAGAATACGTCTGGTGGTGCCAAAATCTTCGTAAAGTTATTGCGGAGAGTTGAAAAACTTTTGAACTTTCTAGAGTGAGTCATAGCGTGTCGGGGTAACGTTGTTGGGTCAAAACTATGAAAATATTATGTCAAAATTTTGAAAATACAGTGTAGGGTATATACGTTTTTAGACGGGAAACCCGATTTTGAAAGTTATAAAAAAAAACCACTAGCCGAAGTCTCGAAAAAGTGCTTCATATTTTCATCTTGTTGTTAATTGAATTTAAGTGGAATCGGTTCAGGAGTTTCTACGTTTTTTCGGAAAAGATACGACTAAACATAAACACCCACAAAAACCTCTTTTATTTAATACTATGTATATTACTGTATTTGAATATGTAAATATTTTTTACAAGTATTGATACAGTTTAAATTTAGTATTTACGCGACGTATGATTAGAAAATAGGTCTCCTTTTAAAATTTATGATATATGCCTCCAAGACCTTTTTCTTTCAGTTCACGTAACAAGCGGCTATTTTGGAAAATCGGAGATATGGGCCGCAGCTTCGCCGGCTGGTGGACTTTTTACCATTGTCTTTAACAATTTTTATTAGAATCCAAAAAGATAAATTATATTACATTTACCTCTAGGTGCTGTTAAGTTTTACGCTATCTTTACTAATCCGTATATATAACACATGCATATAATGTAGTGTAAGGTAATAGAGGGCAAATTAATTAAATCGTTTTTATTGTTAAAACTGCACGTGTATATTATTTCGGCATACAACTTTTAAGATACTTGACCTTATAAGGAAAAATTCTTTTGTCTGTCTGTATAAATCGTTTAATGAATTTGTAGATTTAAGTGCACAATTATTCAACCAGTGTAATCTATCAGCTTCCACAAAGTTAGAAATTCAGCAGAAAATGTTAATGTTTCTTTGTTTATAACATACTTATGATAAAAGTTCCAAGTAGGTTAGGCTACTAACCTAGTTCATGAACTGCACGTCAAGTTATATTGGTCCAAACACGATTCTCTTGAAACTTATGTAATACAACTTTTAAGATGTTTTCCTGGTTTGTAATAAAAATATCGACTTGGACAGTACAGTAGCGACATTTATATTGGCACTGAATGGCTGTTGAAGAAGGTATAAGATTAATTAGAACCAATATCCAGGAGTATAAAAATTACGATCATAAGAAAATAATAATAATAAGTAAATAGTTCGACCAGGCAGCTGAACCACTGACGTTAGGCGAGCGAATTTCTAAGTTTATATGTTTTAAGGTTTCTCCTCCAAAACTTGGGTATATTCTCTTTGTATCTTTGTATTTTTAAATTTATTGTTATACATAATCCGAAATAATAGTGTTTTGTAAGAACAGGAATGGAAATTAGTGTAAACAATACCAATAAAATAAAATTGAATATATTCTTTTATAAGATAGAATTACATAAATCTGTCCAGATACTGTCTAGATACTGTTTAGATGAAGTAATTCTATTTACCAGTTGAAACTGTTTCTAAAGATTTGATGTGTGTACAGCACCTTTAATTTGGAGTAGAGTTATTCGGAGTTGTAAACGAGCCTGAAGAGTTGCAAAAAACGATATTCTCAGTAAACACTCGCGGAACTAATGTGAATAGATTAGTGTTTAAAATTATTTCAAACTGGTGAAGCAGAAGTTTTATTTAGATCTGTCGCAGCCAGCCACGCTGAACACTGACTGTAGCAATTGTTAACAGTGATTTGCAATTTAGATTTTATTCATTAATTATTGCGGCCACTTGAAGTTTGTTTACACTGCGGTCTGTCACGTCCAGCTGATTACGACACCAGCTGTTTACTGTAGACTGGTGCAACAACAACACTACGGTCAATCAACCTGTTCGTAAAGTGGAGAATAAAATATGTTTTTAAGCTCTATCACTGAAACAGTAATTTAAAATTATTTTCATTAGCTATTTTTACTGCATTTACCTGTATGCCCTTATGAGTTTAAACTTTAATAGGAACCGACGTCATAAAATGTTGACCTTCGTCGCGAGTTCTTGCCATAAATAAATGCTACAAAGAAGTAATCAATATTTTCACCAATAATGTTCATATTTTTACCAGAACTACCAAACAATCTTCAAAGGTATTACCAATAAAAAATATCGCAGTTATATATTGTACGGTTTCGTAAATAAAATTTTTTAAATTCCCCAATCAGACATAACATGATTATTTTATATTTTGTTAACACAAACTATTTCTGGAGTTTTACTGGACCGAATTTTTTTATCTTTTATAAGTTGTTGTATTTACTCAGTAGAGCCGTTTTAGCATATTTTAAAACATAGTTACTAGATTTATATTCAGCTTATTTCGCTCACCAACCACACAGTCGGCTCGCGGTAAAGCATATGCAAACATATTATTGTATACTTTGACAGAGGAACTTGGAACGCAGTAGGATGAATTGATCGCAGTAGCGGTGACTTGAATCCTAATTCATGCCCAGTAGGGTTAGAGTTTTCTGTGTGGATGATAGGAATTGTTTATATAATAGAGATATATTATAAACTCGTTATAATATAGATGAAATAAAACAATAACACAAAATCTCACAACAAATACGTTTAATAAATCAAACGCGTTTCAATGACAAAGTCGCCATCCTCAGTGATAAAGCTACAAAAGCCAAACTACAACTAAACTAACAAAGCTCCATGCCCCGTATTTATACAAACTGCAAGGGGCGTGGCACAAGACCACATTACACTAGTAGGCGCCAACCAATGCCTACGTTATCACAACACAATATACTCACTAACAAAATATATAACATAATGAAGCATAATACATCTAATACAAATAAAAATATAAACAATATAACACATTACATTAATATAGAATTAAATACAACATAAAGAAGCAAAAACATCAAATGTATATACAAATGTAAAAAAATATAATATGTCGTTATAACATGTCTGTATTCCGCATAGTTGAACAAGAGTGAAGACTACAGCTACACCTGAGGAGTTTGGCATCTCTCGCGGTCTCGAGTCAAACTAGTATACAATCTAAATGACACACATAATTACGAATTTACAAACTCTCACGTTACATACTGTAAAACCTTATTTATACTTTTGCCTATTAGTATTAGCAAAGGTTAAAGTTAGTATCGCCTCATTCTCATTTTAATTATAACTGTGGCCCATTACTTCTAATTGTGTGTCACTACTGTTAAAAATGTTCTTTCTTAAAACTTTAGTAGTATCAATAGAAAATAATGTTTTTAAGTTTCACTTCACCGATGAAAATCCAACAAACTTTCGTTGAATACAAATAGTATCTTTGCTTATGTTCTTCCAGCCAACAAACAATTCTCTTTCAAATGTAATAAAGTCGAGTTCATCAACAGCCTTTAATAAGACAAGTGTCAACATATCCCTGTCTTCGCAGCAACTCGTCAAGAGGCGTGTTAATTTGTTCGACAAACATAAACTTGTCTCCAACACCATTACAGACTCTACAACAACACGTTCTCATATACTGTTAATTAATTATTGTATGGTTCTAAATTCAACTTGTTTATTTATTGTTGTTAGTGCAACCATTACTATTAAATGATTGTGAGGTAAATTTCTCACTAGAGGTCAAAACAAACAAAAACTAGACATAGGCGCTAAACTATAAACATCTTGGCTCTCTATTGATTGTATCTCAAAGTATAATATAAAATGTAATGGATTACATTTGACGTAATTATAACCTAGTTTGTGATTGAAAAATTTATACATTTTATTATTATTACTAGTAAGCCACCGCAAAACATCTGGGTCAAATAAATAGATAAACACAAGAAAAAACGTTACTTTAAAAACCCCTTTTTCAAAACAACAAACTTTATTTAGGCTCACCTAACTATACTGTGGTGATTTTTACCTCGGTAAATGTGCATAAATTATACAGGTGATGCTACGGTGTAATATTTTTTTAGTAATAAAAAAATATTAAATTTTAAGTACGTACTCACGCGGAACAAGTGCAAGTATTTTTAAACTGTTATGCGACTTATGTAGGGTATATGTTATGTTGAAGTTAGAAGTCGGTGAACATTTATATTTGATTACAATCATTTGTGTTTACTTAGTTCTTCATTGAAACTTCTTAGTTCTACAAACAACAAACTATAATATCCAGTCTATGCATTTATTATAGACATTATTAATTTCTCATAATACATTATTATTTCTTTTATACAGCCATTAGAGTTTTCAACATGGTAAATGTCGTACAGAGCCTACAATTAATTATAAGAAGTTGGCCCATAGCACCGAATACTTATTCACTCTAAACAAAGAGTTTATCTCAAGCGTTTGATTTATTCCATTTAATCTTTTTGATCAAAGATGTAAACATAATTTTTTAAAGTATATTCTAGGCTTGGGTTTGTGTTGAACTTTTTATGCTAGTCAGATGTACTATCTATACTAATATAGATTACAAATAGGTAAAATTTATTTGTTTGTTTTTATGTAGGGGGTAATTTCTGGAACTACTGAACAGATTGAAAAAATAGTTTTACTAATAAAAAGCTTTACTATCCCTGAGCAACATAGGCTATAATTAATTTTGATAAAAACATTTTGTATTTCAATATTTGTATATTTAGTAGGACAACATTTTTAGGTTATGCCTAGCCTGGTGAATTACCAAGCAACCAATTTAATAAAATAACAGATAAAACATCTGATTGCTCTAATATTTAAATTAAACAACTCATTTCACACTTTGAAGCAACTATTTGCATTTCTAACTTTTAGGTTAGGTTTTTATTAAAGTGTAGACCTGAGCCTTGCTGTACAACCATTTTACAATACAAATAAACTGTTATACTTTCCATGATTGACACCTTTGTTTCATATGTAGTAATCTGTTTGCTTTTACTTCACGAGCGAAGCGAGCAGTGGGTGGGGCTCTCTAGTTATTTATATAATAACAATAGAAATAATAACCTGAAAGCTGTAAACATAACCTTGCATGGTTTATATAGTTGTTCAAGTATTACACCTGATGGAAGAAATAAGAAATATATGTTAACGAATAAATCAAACAATAAAACCAAGCCCATGCGCAATACTATTTTGTTATTCACGACCGAATGTACGTACAAATTCGCATTTATATGAGTTGATTGTAGAGGGTTTGTGAGACCTACCAGGAAACACTGCAACTAAACCATGAAGTCCTCTGTTCCCTAATATCAGGTAGCAGCTCACATACAAATCTGAACTTTTTCCAAAATATAGAAGGCTTCCGAGACTTTTCGTATAAACTGATGTCTGGGCGAACTAAACAATGATATTAATGACTCAATGATGCCAGGACATCATATAGGCACACGACATGTACAGACGTGTCCTCCTTTTCTCCACAACTTTGGCCTAATGGCTTGTGTACTGATCCAATTTAATTAAGGTGCTACTTTAGACATTTGTATCCAGTTAATACATTGACCATCCACCACCCTTCTCCATGCCCATTAGTGACGACACATGCTTGCCTTTGACTCCATCTTTGTGAACAATAAATTTCTCTTACCTTTACTTTTCATAACCATTTGATATGATTATAATCAGCTTCGGTCCCACTATACTTAGTAATGGTGAAGTTGACAGCCAGCAGTTGAACTTCACCGCTCTAGCGGGTGGGCCGGTCGGACCGGGGCCCACCCAAATCTTTAGAAATAAATTCAAAATTTAATTAATTTCTGTAAAAAAAAGAAAACAAAAACAGAATAATATTACAAATTTATAAATTTTATGATGTTACAAACTATAAAATTTAATTAATATTAAATAGGTTCCATTCCATGCTTTTAGACTTAAAAGTAAACAAACTATTATTTAAGAAATAATTGTTTGAGTGTAGCGATTAATAAATGTATTATTCGTTACATAGAGGCAGACAAGCAAGACTACAAATGGATGGTTTATAGCGTACTGTATTAGGATAAATAACAGCGTTACAATAACCTATAACCAGAATAACTTAACACAAGTTAGTAACGTATCTCTTCTTAGGTTACTCCCCCGCAAGCCCAAGTTGAAGAAGAAGTTAAATCTGACACCTATGTTTTCAGTTCACCGCTTTTAAATTTCTTGACAAAATACTTTAACTACAGTAGTACTATTACATGCCATTACTCATATTTGTTCACTGCTATATTTTAAATAAGTTAACTTTAGAAAACGTTAATTTTTGGTTCTAAAGAAAAATACAAAGTTGCATTTATTTATGCTTTTATTTCAGATATTTCAAGCCTTTTTGTTTTCTAAATTAAATATATTTATACAAAATTACTTAAAAATCTCCTTTATTAGTATGTACATATTCATTTTTTAAATATATATATTATGTACCTTATAACAAACTTGGGCCCACCCAAAAAAATCCTTTAGCCGCCCCTGTTCACCAAGTTTCTCAAAATGAAACATGTAGTGAAAATATACAGTGTACTTCATTTTTTATTCCCTGTCTCGAGACATTTATAATTTCCCATTTTAAACTTTTTTGTAAGTTTTTATTGTTTACTAAAATAACAACTTATCACGCATTTACTCAATCTAATTTCTCTCTTTGTAAACTATTTAAACACATAGAACCACATTTTAAGGACAGCGTTGTGGGCAGAGGCAATATGTAGGTTATCAAGTAAATGTTGAAACTCTATAACAACTTTAAAGGTTATCCAGTCAATGAGGCTGCGTGAAGCAATCAGATGAAATAAAAGATTTCCTACAATAACTCAAACTTATACGCGACAAATTTATTCGTTGTTTCCAACGGACTACTAAGCATCTAAATATAAATATGAATATATTAAATTTGCCTACAATTAAAACTAATCTTAATCACCAGTTTTAAATATCAATTATAAACCTGTTCTGCAAGATCCAGTTCCATTAATCTATTTAGGCTAATTCATATTCCAAATTGTTCAACTAATTAGGTTTAGGTTTAGTGTAAAATATATTGTTGATACTTAGGTAAAATCTGTCCATTAATGAGCAGTAGTCAATTTTTATTCTTTTTAAATTAAATATTTTTCAAACCTACACATGAAATAAAATCGTTTCTGTATATTTGTTTGTGACAGTAAGAATAGCTGAACGTAAAAAGCTGGGGTTTGAGCGATTAGCATTTCTTCGGGGAGGTTTAGGCAAAATCCACATTCGAAAAGTTCAATTCCTTTAAAGTTGTAACTAAAATCAAATATTTCTAACTTTAGACTGTTATCACCTATATTTAATTTGTAATATCCATTGGATTTAACTCGCCGAGTTATTTCAAATGGCCGCCAAGACGAGTTGTGTACGACGAGTTGTGTAAGACGAGTTTAGGAGACTTACAACACAAAAAGTGTACGTTTGTCTTAAAGTTTTGGTATACTGACTGTTCAACAGCTGTAGGTTATCAACGGCAGGTTTCTGTAAAAATCTGAGACAACCTTGACGATTAAAAATTTAACTATCTATAACTTTATAATATCATATTTGACATTCCTTTCTAAGATGCGATCTAAGAGGTCAAACATACTAAAAGTTTGATAGTTTTTTTTATAGTTTTACTTTAAGGCAGTATCTACCGTTATTGCACATGGCCAAAGTCGCGGATAGTGCTATCGATATAATATATTTCACACAATTTAGCTTTCGCCATTCCGACTATTGGTAATAAGAATAATATTTAATCGACTTATCATCACAACAGTCACTATTTTCTTTTTATCGTACTTCGGCCGTTTCAACTATTCAGTCATCATCAAGTGCTAGTTGGAGTGTTCCGGTTTTCATAAATTAAAAATACACAAATACACAACACTTAATATTGCAGACTGTACACGTACACCTTTTAATTTCTCCGCGTATTAGGCTCACTGTCACGATGCGTAATGTCGTTACAATTAATATTGAATATTACAACAAGTATTTAGTAACATATTAGTTTTGTAAAAAAAACGTAAAAAGACAAATCCACACATTCACTGCATACTTAAATAACATGCAGCCAAATTTGACCCAGCAAAAGTCTAATAAATGTATACAAAACACCTAATTCAGACCAACCACAAATACTCCGTCGTCGAAAAATCGCCAATACAAATACAGGTAGGCAGAAGCGACTGTAAGCGTAGTGACAGTGGGTGTAATGCATAATGACTATACAAAGTATAATGACTTCTACGTGCAGAAATTAAAATGTGTACAGTGTTAAGTATTGTGCATTGACAACAGGAACACCTCAGCAAGCACTCGATAATGTCTGAATAGTGGAAACGACGAGTCAGTCTTATAATAAACGTCACTACTGTAACGGTAAGTCATTTTAATGAAATTGTGTTTAAAGTAAAATCAAACTAACCGGTTTTTGAACTACTCAAATTTAGCCTATAATTCCCCCTACAAATTTATTATTGTTAATTATTTTATGTAGTTTCAAAATATTTTTGTTAGAACTTTATTTTTGTAATATTCTACCGTCGGCCATAGAATTACCGTCTGTAATTGTGCAGTCAGTATCTTCCAAATCGATCATTCATGGCTATATTAATATCTTGTTATTCTTAATATTAGAGGTTATATCAAGTAATTTGAAATTATTCTGCTGATTAATTAAACTAAATTTAATTAGTTTGCTTTTCTTCATGAGTGCTTTTTATTTCAAGCTGTTTAACATATTATTTTCAACCTTTTGTTTTGACAATATTCTACCTTCAACTGTAGAATATCTGTGTATTCAGAATTTTATAAATTGTATTCATTCCAATTTACATTTTACGTAAGCTTACTATTACTCTTTATTTTAATTAGTTTTAGGATATCATTGTAAATTTTGTCGCTTTGCCTCTAGTCATTCCCAAGGCGTTTAAAAAAAGTCCATGTCGTAGCTCAACTTTGATATTATGCCGATTCGCCTGAAGAAAGGGAAGAGTGTATGTTACAGTTAAGTTTCTACAAACATTTTTGTTAGCATTAAGTATTAGTGTAGAACCATCCGATGATGGTTACTTGGGTACCGAAATGTGCATCAGGGAATTATGACAATATACTCAATAAATTTATACCAGTTTATTTGTGTTGTGTTATTTACGGCAACTTGTGGTTGGGGACTCAGTGTTAAATATTGTTCTAAAATAATCACAGTGCTCTTTGAACATCCAGCGCTCTTTGGTAAATATTGTGTTTGCTAGGCCAGGCAGACAAACAATTAAGGGTTGTGAACACAAATCGAACGTAAAGATATGTCAGGGATAACTTCCCAAGAAATGAAAACAACGATCAATTTTTTTATATATACTTTCTTGTATATTTTCAGTAATTTTAACTAATTCCAAGGTAATTGCCCACGCCATTTCACATTAAGTAGGAATAAGATTGTCATAAATATGTATGTAAGCCTACTTGTGTTACTTTTTTGATTGAGTTTATGATAAACGCAAGGTAGGACTTGTAGCTTTTACAAATATTCAAATATTTGTTATCCAAATCAAAATATTTACGTAATATTTTTTTATATTACGATTTATTGTATTTTTATGGCATAGTATTTTCTTGAGAAGGTTATTTGTCAGAATAAGATAGACGGTAGAACACAGCCCTCAGGGGAGTGTTGTAGTAGTACTAATGGGACTAGTTGACATCAGAATGCTTTCGTGCATCTCCAAGGGCATACAAGGAACATGGACATTATTGTCTATATGACAATTTTATTCAAACTGGACATAACGTAAAAATAAATAATTAGTTTACTCAATTTAATAATCACATTCAAATTAAGGACACAATTATAACTATTATTTTTTTTAGATATAATATACTTGAAGCCATTGGGATTGTATACATAATGTTAGTAAATAAAACGACGCCCCAGAATGCAGGCGCAACTTCATTTCAACATTGTTGTTATAAATTTGATAATGACGGTATGATCATCTAAACTAGTTATCCACCCGGAGTGAATTAAGGTGTTTACATCTTTATATGTATATCATTATCTTTTCTATCTACGGCCGTTTCGGCTATTCAGCCATTATAAATAGCTTGCTGGAGTATATAATTAAAATTACATAAATACACATAACACTTAGCTTAAACACTGTAAACTTTTCAATTTCTGCGGGTAGTAGGCCCGCTGCCACCACTCGTAATGTCGCTGCTGTCTACCTGTATTGATGGTAGCAGGGAGGGTTAAGGTGATTTAAAAAAAAACTAATTGAATATAATAAACCATATTGCCGTCAGAAATTGATGCAGCTCATATATGGTTGAGAGGCTGTACTAAAAACAAGACAACAAACACCAAAATAAAACCAAGAACACTATGTATATTTAGACTATAACAACGATTTGGAACATATTATAGGAATATTATTTTAAAAAGGGCTAATCTACTGTATATGAATAGAAAAATCTTCGTAACACCTTCAATATATCGTTGCAACATGCATTCGTAATCTCGTGTGATCCAGAGTTTATATGAATGAATAATCAGGGAAATAACTTAAAATTATTAATAAGGCGTTATATGTTTGATGATTGACATTAAAATATGAAATTTTTTATTTTTACTTTATTAATTTTTTCAAACCTTTTACTAAACTAAGTTTGAGTCGATTTCTTTCAATTATGATGTGTAAGACAAAAGCATATGGCTTTATACTAGTTGAGAGGTTGACTGCTTTTTAAGTTGAAAAACGTTGTCCGAAACGTGTTAGTGTGTGTTTACGGTATTTAGGTGAAGTCGGTTCAACTATTTTCCCAACTAACTTTAGATTGGTATATATAATACATAGTGAGTAAATAAAATTTTTCACGCAATTTCTCTGACTAATTAAAATTAAAATGTAAATACATATAGGTATTTCTTGATAACATTTGATCATTAATTAATTGTACAAATTTGTTGAATATGTAATGTAAATAATCTAGCCTATTTCTTTTATATAATTTGACCAAACAAAATGCATACATTTAAGAACACCAGAGATTCTACACATTTTCTTGTCTAACATATTTATCAAAGCTTCACGTTTACCAATGAATACTTAAAAGTTAAGAACCGCCTCGCATTTAAGTATTCATTGAGTTTACTCAAACCCAAAATAACCAAGTGTTTAAGATCAAAATAATTAAGACCATAAGCCCAACAGAAAAAATAATCGTGTCAGCTGTTTAATCTAAGCAGACAAGATATGTTATTAGGAACACTATAATGAAGTATCCTGGGGACACTTAATTAATAGATTAACCTACATCTCTTACTGCAGGCAGTTTGTCGCTTTGCAGTAAATGTGGACTGCAGTACGTTAAAAAGTAACCACGCCTGCAAATGTCTGTGATATGTTTCGTGTTGGTATAGCGTTTTAATTTATTGCTCATGGTTTGTTTCTTTCTCTAGTTAGTTTTGTAGTGTAAACTGCAGTAAACTGTCGCAGTCATAAACTGTTAGCAGATCGTGTAATGTGTAAATTAGACTGTACAAGATATCTCAGAAACTCTATTTAACAAATTGTAATAGATTTTACTATCAATCTGTTGAAACATATATCAAACATGTTGAATAAAACAAATTCTAAAACAGAATACAATTACAAATAAATCCAATACGTTATTTTTGCATTAATATGTTTTATATTTTGACTTGAAAACTAACAATAAAAGAAAAACTTTATCTAACTTCCCGGTCAATATACTGCAATGAAATCTAAATAAAATTATTCATATCTGGCACCTAATTTTTCTTTAGTCAGCATTCTGTTCAAATAAAAAGTTGTCAGAATAAGAATACGTTTTTGTAAACTTATTAGAAGCTTGTTCATGAAAATTTGAACTCATTTTAGCGAATTTTCATAGGAAAGATGAGCTATTGCAGTGACTCTTATGGTGATACTTAAGGTCGAGAGTGATAAATGAGCACCGAGTACAGCCCCATAACACGTTAGGGGGTGTAATTAAAAATGTTATGTAAATATGTAGCATATACATACATATATTTGTATTTTTGTCTTCACACTTAAACGCCCACATTTACGTACGACCTGGTACACATTTGGTACAATCGTTGGTTGCCTAAGTCGCTTGGACTAGTTCGTTAGCAAAAATTAAAAAATCTAACAACCGAAAGTAGGTTTTTTGATCGAAAGTAACCATTGCTTAAGAAATTTCATACTAGAATTAAACTTGTTTGTGGGTTTATCTATAAAACAAATCAATAAAATTATCCTTTAAGGTTTGGTTTTTTATACGTCTGGTTTCTC
>JAGFPH010000283.1:285341-295793 GCA_018207615.1 Philaenus spumarius | reverse complement strand
TTCTCCAAAATCGATCGAAACACCATAAAAGTACCTAGTTCAAATTCACATGGGGGAGTTAACCGGAAAGTCAACTTCCGATCGGAGCCGCAAGGACTACGTATATCTCGCAAAGCGCTTAGCCTTGGCTGGAGAATATACATACAAATTCTATTAATATATTTCATACAAGCATGCAGCTATTCAGCACGTTCGTGTGTAGACCAATTTCCAAAATAGTTGGTTTAAAACTGAAAATATTTAAACTTAGTTTTTGAAATTCGCCCAACTCACGTCAACGGTTCAGCTTAATCTAATTATTGTTCGAAGTTGTATGTTGCCATCCTGACCCGTGTTTCTTTAAATATGTATGACCAAATAAATAACATACAGTAACCACAATAGCCAACGTAAGGCCCGTCAGCTACTAATTTGACGCAGTCAGTGAAAACAGAGGGACTTTAAACTATTTGACAATGATTAGTGCATGCCTATTTGACACGCGTCGAGCATCTACGTTAGAGACAACTTAATGTGTGTTGTGGAAATTAACACGTCCCTTGAAAACGTGGCTTAAAGCCAGACATATGTGTACATATATATATACATACATATACATATAGAAATAGACACTTGCTGCGAGATGTTGGTAGTAATAACACTATTGTAGTTGAGTGAATAGTTGTCGTTGAGAAAGTTCAATTTCTTTTACTTTTGATTGCACACTCTACTTTTACTTTAATTTCTTTAGTTAACTTAAAAATAAGTCAATTAATTTGTATTTTATTACCATAGAAACTCAGTTTTTATTTTTTATTTTGATGTATCATAAGTCATATGTGTTCATTACAAATTGTTGACATGAGGTGATAGGAGTGGGGTTGGGGTTTTCACCTGGGGGGTTGGGATTTGGGTTGGGGAGTGTAAATAGGATTTCTAAGGTTCTCATAAAAGATAAAAATAATAAATTTGCTTGAAATAAAAAGCACTCATGAATAAAAGTAAAAGAATTTAATTTAGGTTGATTATTAAACAGATTTATTTGATAAAATCCCGAGAACGGATTGTGGATACCCTTTACCGTCTTTTAAATAATATAAAATGATAACAGTAACTTAAAATAACATTTTTAAGCATAGCGAATGAATCTGTTAGACGATATTTATTCGTACCACAGAAATTAATATTTGATATATCACAAGGTGTATGTCTCCATGGAGAATTTTTGAGTTGGGGGTAGGAGATGAACGATGGTTTGGGATTTTGTAGATAGGTGTTTTATTTCTGTTCCTAGATCATATTTACTATATATCTATTTTGGTTTTAAAATAATCACCCTGTATAGATAGAATGAAATACACAAAAAATAGGACGGAAGAGAGAAAAATTATTATTGTAAAAACCAAAAGAATTTAGCGTCGAAACGTTAGACGATTCTCTCAAAAGTTCTACCATATACTTTGGTGGAGCGAACACCTTGATACTTTGGGACACAGAAAATCCTCAAATAATCTTCTCGTATAAAACCTACAAAATCCCTGCTTAGACACTAGCCCCTTAAAGCCATCATAAATAAAACGACATGGGATCTCTGAGGGCCATAAAACACAAACGATGGGACGCTAGTTGGAACTTTTATGTGCTTTAGATTATGATTATCTGTTGTAACCCTTTTCTTCGAAAAAATTAACTACTACTTTCAGAAAAGATGATATATTTTGTCGTTGAAGCATTAAATGTCAAATGTTTAAAAGAGTGTTTCGTGTAACATTTTCCAAAAATTCTGAAGACCTATTTACAGCGATAAAATATTTTAAAATTGCACAAAATAACCTATATTAATAATACGTACAGAAAAAGAAGCTTTTCTAGTATACTTGTAAAAATTTAACTTATGTTTATGATTCAACAAAAATAGACTTTTAAAAATTGTACACTATTTTCTGCAAAGTGGAACTTTATGTTCTAATTTACATTCTTAGTATGCAAGTATATGTTGTTAACTTCCCAGTATTACGCTTCTTCGTTTCATTACTAGAAAATAAAATGTTATATTTTAACTAAGTCAACTAATATAAAAGTGATTATACGTACTAAATGAGTAACTAAATACTGTAACGCATACTCAAGGTTGTGTTGTTTGATTTATTCTTTATTATAATATAACAGCTGGTTTCTTCCATCAAGTGTAATACTTCACCAACTATGTTCACAATTTTTAAATTAAGTTTTGTGTTGTTACTATATACTAGGTGTCTTAAAACTCCCCCCCCCCCCTTTAACTTTTTGTTTTTTTAAAACAAACAAAATTCCTTTGGGGAAGATACTAACTTAGCCCAAAGTATCTTTTGAAGTAATCGGAAATTTTGAGTGTACCCTAAAAATGGGGGTTTTGGGGACAACTCAAATTTTTTAAATAGGAAGTATGGTCATGTGATACCTTATTTTAAAGGTATACCGGTATTTAAGACTAGGAAAATGACATACAGAAAATAGAAATTGGACAACCGAAAACAAAATGGCGGCCCTAAACGTGTTGCTATAAAACGACCTAAAGTTGCTAATATCTCGAAAAGAAAGAGTTTTTAGAAAAAATTTCAAGAGAAAAATTAATTTTATTTCAAAGTACTTGCCCTAAAAAATTGCTTTCAAATCGATTTCGTAAATTTTATTTTTTACATAACTTTCTAAGATGTAGGAGTCGACTTAAAATTTACGAAATTTTAGTTCAGGTCTTTGAGTAAAATGTTTAATTTTAGGCTCTACATTTACCGTGTTTAAAATCTCTAACACCTTTTAGTTTAGTTGGTTGATTGTAGGATTAAGTCGTTTCTTCTGAAGAACGAAGTAAACAAAAACAATTGTAAGAAAACATAATTTTTCAACGACTTCTAACCTCCAAACAAGTCATATAGCCTACATTTTAGTTCTACAACACATTAAACTTACTCCGTTAAAGTTGTATTTTGTCTCTCCTGCATCAAATTAATCTGCACGAGATTTTTCACGGAATCTTACTAGTGTGCTAAAATAAGCACAAGAAATTTAAGCAAGTATTTAGCAACAGTTAATAGGCCTCGTTTAAAAGTTCACAATTTTAAACCCATGCTTTAAGTTTATTAACAGGAATAAACAGTCTTGAGATTAATGTAAAAAGTATAAATTAACTTACAACAATAAATCCGCAGCACTTTGTGTCAGAAAAGAGCGAAGTTTTATCGCGACTTTATTTTGTTTAATGTTAATGGAAGGTCATAAACTGAGCTGCAATAAAACGTGATCCCTTCCAGGTATGTTTGTGAGTTTGCAAATAATGGGCTTCTACAGAATTGAATAACATTCTTTATAATATTATCAACAAGTAAACCCCCTTAAAAATCAGGGGTAAATTAATTAGATATCCACAAGAAAAATGTAATTAAAAAAAAATATTTTTTACAAAAATATCAAACCTATCTAACTGTGGGGATGTTTTAACTCGATAATTGTATTGAATGATATGGATTAATTTTGTATAGCCTAATCAATGTTTGGTAATTAAAAACAATATAAAATTTTATGTGCCTACTCACGTTGAACAGGTAGTAGCTATTTTCAAAATGTTATAGAAGTAATCCTTATATATAATTCTGTAAGCAAAATTTTAGATTCAAAATTGTGGGAATTTGGTAAATCTGAGGATGATGGGAGAGGTGTCAAATTAAAGGTATCGATTCAAGGAACGAGGGAAAAATATAAGTTTTTTCTAAATTTAAAAACTAAAGGGTTTTTGAGATCCCCGAAAAACGAAAAATCCCCATAAGAAATACATTAGAATTTAAAAACATAAAACAGCTGTTCTGCAGTTTACATTAAAACATTTGGTATTAAATAAATAAATTAAAAACATAAAACAGCTGTTCTGTAAAATAATATGACAGTCAAAGTAAATTATATTTTTAAATAAAATCTGCTACTTATTAACCTATAAAAGGTACACGTTGACGCACACATAGAGAAACCTTATAAGTGTGATTTTTGGAAGGTTGTATGGCTGTTCTATTAACTCTTAATACATTTATACTAATTTCATAAATAGGTATTTGTTTGTTTGTATGTAGGGGTAATCTCTGGCACTACTGAACCGATTGAAAAAATAGTTTTACTGATAAAAAGCTACACTTTACCTGAGTAACATAGGCTATAATTCATTTCGATAAAAACCTTTTTTTATTTCAATATTTGTAAATTTAGTAGGAAAAAATTCTTAGGTTAGGCCTAGAATGATAAATCAACACATGTATTTACATTTATTACCATAGCAATAAATTAAATAAAAGAACAGATAATTATAGCTGTTTATTCCAATATTTCCATAACAGCTGATTTCAAAATTTGAAGCAATTATTTTTGTATGTCTAGATTTTAGGTTAGGGTTTTAAAATGTAGACCTGAGCCTTGCTGGTTCTTTTAACCATTATTATAACTGCTGTTATGAAATATAAGAAATAATTTGATTTGAACATTTGTCATTATTTATCATCTTAATTTTGAGGTATTATTATTAATCATACAACTTTATTATAAATAAAACATAACATTTGTTTTTAGAAGGTTCCATTGGGGGTTGGCGTGCGGAGAACGCAAGGGTCTCCCCTAGTGTATGCTATATGATCTTATTTCAAGTTTTCATCGACAGTAGGCCTATATTTGAAAATTAAAATATTATAAACAAACAAAAAGAATGGTGAATCTAATTCTATATGGTTTGTGCTTTAAAACAAGTTCTTTGTTAAAACTTTATAAATACTCTTGATTCCATAAATATAAATTATTTTTTTAATAAAATAACCAAAACTAAGGTACAGAAAAAAAGACAAATATAAAATGAGAGTACACGCAAATAAATGGAAACAACATGCACAAACTAATTATATAAATGAATGTTTACTAGAAAGAAATAATTTTGTAACATTTAAATAATATATAAAAACAAAATACTTATTCAAACATCTATTAAAATATCGGTTTTAAGAACTAGTAAATTTTTCCAGTTTCTAAAAGTGCTCAAATATATGTTAAAAATCAACACTATTATATTGTTATAAATTATGTACTTTTGGTAAATAAAGTTGTAAATACTTGACTTTTAGCGATTTTTTAAAACACTTCTATTATTTAAAAGACGCAAAGAGATATCTAAAAATCTGATCCTGTGATAGTTGTTATGCACATTCCATCACTCCCTCACTTACCATCCTCATATCAAATAAACGGTACCAGAAACTGGCACATACTTTCTCACCAACATATTTAAATTATTAAACAGATTCACAGTGACTTCATAATTGTATTAAAGTAGGAGAGGGGATACATTTAGAGTAGGAGAGTAACTAATAAGTATTATTATTATTTCCTATGACTGTAAAAATATTCGATCAATTTCGAAAAAATTGCACCAAACATGTCAATTAGGCCTGTTCAAAACGAAAAAAGGTTTAGAAAAATTTTGAAAAACAACCCCATTTTTGGCAAAAAAACCCCCAAAAATCAGTTACTATAAAATCGTTACAGCCTTTTTTTATAAAAAATATTATAACAGATTTTTTTGGGGGTTTTTGGGTGAAAAGGGGGTTGTTTTTCAAAATGGTTCATAACCTTTTTCGTGCATCTATACAGGCCTAATTGACATGTTTGGCATTTTTTTTTCGAAATCGATCGAATAGTTTTATAGTTATAGGAAATAATAATAATTATTATTAGTTACTCATCTCCTATTTAAATGTATCCGTCACTTACTTTAATAAAATTATGAAGTCACAGTGAATCTGTTTAATAATTTTAACCTTTTTTCGTTCATATATACTGGCCAAATTGACAAGTTTGGTGCAACTTTTTTGGAAATCGATCGATTAGTTTTCACCTTAGAATACATACAGACAGACATTTTGTTAAAACCAATTTTTTGGACTCAGGGAGTCCCTAAACGGATATTTCCACAAAATGTCAACATCGATTTTTTTTGCGGTCACTATACTTTCTCTATACCGGTACTATAGTACAGTGATAAAGTAAAATGTGTAATATGGCTTGCATACATCAAATTAAAGAACTTTAAAACCCAAACATTTCTTTGGTGACTAAATAAAAATAGCATTTGTATTTTTTACGTTAAACCAAGAACCATATCAACCACTTCTTGAGACCACAAGTAAAGAAATTAAAGTGAATACACAGGAAGCAAAGACATATATTCTTATTTCTTTTACATCAGAGCATAACATTTATTTGTTTTCATTTTGTGAGGTAATCTTGCTCTTGTTTATTTCCTGCTGCTCGATCTTAAATATTGAACTTCTTATACATTATTATTTCCACAGTGCGATAACATATCATTTTAAAAATATAAAATATAATTTCTGATCGTAGTGGGCGAATATGTTAGGCTATTTTTATTTTATTTCCTCAGAAATTTGTTTGTATAAAGGGTTTTAATTTGATGTATCACAAATTATTATAAGTGTTCATTAATATTTGTCACTACAAATTGTTGACATTGGGTGATAGGGTTTGGAGGATTTTGAAAATAATTTTTCTAAGGTTCTCATTAAAGAAAAAAAAAACTCTTCTCAGATCAGATTGTCGATATCTCATTCCGTCTAATAAATAAAATAAAACAATTTAATTAACTTAAAATTTAAAAAAATTGAGCTTAGCGAACGAATGCGTCAGCCGATTTTTATTATCTTAAATAAAATCTTACCACAATCTTACAACAAAAAATCGTTGATATTAAAGGTCTTTAATTTGGTGAATCAAAAGCTTTATTTCTCCATTACAAACTTTTGAAAGGTGGTAGTAGGAGGGAGAGGGAAGTTTGGGATTTTGTTAATAGGTTCTTAGATTCCCCCCGACTTCGTATAACAGTCCCAAAATCCGTTTTTTAAATAATAGATGTGGTAAGTTTTAAAAAATCACCCTTTATGTAAGATAAAGTAGATGTTTTTATTAGTCACTATAAAAGTAACAGGTACCGTTATTGTTATTAATATTTTTTTGTTTTTTTAAAGTCTTTACTTCACGCCAATTAATCTAATGAAAAGGGGGGGGGGAGCAGCGTAAGGTGCAAGTACATAAAATAAACACCATTGTTTAGAGATACCAACTGTAGCAGACTGGACTAGCGCGTCTAACCACTTGCTCACCAGTTATACGTACTATTTATATACAACTTTATAAATACTGTGTATTCAAAATGTATTTATGTTGGTAAAACTAAATATTGATCGTACCTAATTATTTTGTTTATTTTTGCAGATGCATAGATGAGATTTGTTCAAATCCAATGAAAGTAAGTAGTTTATTTTATATTGATTCTTTTCAAGTTTTTTTCAAACTATTCAATGATTTTAAATAATTCGACCACGCAGAACCGCTAACGTGAGAGTTGACTGAGTAGTCTGCTCCAGACTAAGGTTATTAAAAGACTAATTTAATCTTAATCATTTAGCCTCAAGCTGGCTTCCCCTCCCTTTAACTTTAAACTATCTATTTAAAACTCATTGTATTTGTATCCAAGTCTCAAATTTGAATAAAAATAATGATTTTATGTGTTATTGTGCGCGTTTAAATGTGTTTGTGTTGTTTTGTGTATGTATTTATGTTAATGTGCTAACGACCTCACTATCTGATGATGGAATAAAGTTCCGAAACGCGTCATGTTTAAGTAAGTGAATTACTTTAAACAAATAATAAAGTCACACAGACGGAAAAAATCATTCTTTTTATTTAAACTATCGTTTGTGCGAAAGCCATTACTTATCACGACCACTATCAACATAGATCCAGTGATTGGTATATTAATCTATGATTATTAATTATTATTTAAGAATAAATGCAAATGAATATTTAAAGGGTGGCCCTTAATATTATTATATTAAATATTTAATGAAACCCTTAGAATCCTATTTGAAAATAACCCCTCAACTAGTTTATACTCTGTATTTACTCCACATCTAGCTGAGCTCAATATACTTGCAATGGCGGGTCGAGCGTTTAACCAGAGAACGAAACTATGTCTGTACTCTTCTTTCATTCTGGGCATTGGGGAAACAAATAATTGGTTTACATGGAAGCGTACTCAAAGTAAAACTAAATGGGAGAACTCTAGCGTACTTACTTTCTATATATATATATATATATTTATATACATAAAGTGTTAGAAAGTAATTCAAAAACGTTAAATGCTCTTATAAATTAAGTAGCAGAACAGAAGACGCGAAGTATCATTATAAATCGACTTCGGCGCAAGCCAGACTCCTCTTTAATAAAGAGTTTATATAATATTTATCATTCGTTTACAAATGTAATATACTTAAAATCATATTTTTATCGGCTTCACTAAAATTTTAATAAATATTATGTAGTACAAATATTGTTTAATTAACTGTATCACAAATTGAGATACAAAAATGCACGACAGCAAAAGTTAAATTCAAAATCCCTGACTCGCAGTTTTCAATTATATTAGATTCATACAATATTGAAATATTGAAGATTGAAATAAAATAGAAGCGACCGGCTGAAAGGATGTAATTTTATACTTCACACTTTTATGCTCTCACGTTTAGATCTAGTTGCATGAAACATTCAACATTCGTACAGTATTTTATAATATTTAATGTTGTATTTTAATCATATTTGTTTAGTATGATACGAAATAAACACAAAATAAATTGCCTGAAAGGAATCGCTTGTTATGTAGCACATTCAAAAATAATCAAAATATTTGTTTTATGGAACACTAGAGGGCCTTGCTCCCCGCTCGCTTCGCTCAATAACCAACTTGGTGACTCACGGCGAAGAAAATACAAACAGATTATTGTATACTATGGTATTTGCACTTCCATGAGGATTGATTAGTACAGAGATTTTTTTTATATAGAAGAAAGACAATTTTCAAGTTATAAAATATGACCAAAGTGTGATACGGTAAAGCAGTATTTCAAACTGGTAGAGACCAAGGAAAGAATAAAGTTAGCATAATTTTAATAGAGAAGGTGCTTGAATTATGATATAGTAAGTAGTTTTCGTTGTTTGTGTTTGCTATTACCTAACCTAAACAAACTGTTGGTTGTGAAGAATAATTGCCTGATTATAAATTCAAGTAGACCTATTTGTTTCATGTGGTAATAAATAAATGTAAATGTTTTGAAGAAACGTGTTTTGGTTCAGTATAGGCCTAACCTAAAATTGTGTTAAGCATTTGATTCAAACCAGCCGTATTATTTATATTTGTAGATGTTTCAACTATAATATAGTGAGCCTTTTACATAGAATTTTCCTTTTTGGTTGTTTTTATTTTGTCAAAATAAAATAAAAGAGCTATTAGATGTGGAAATATTGAACTAATTTGAAATTTGATAAGTTGGTTGCTATAGTATGTGTTGGTTCAGTATATGCCACACCTAAAATTGTGTTGTTAAGCTTTGATTTGAATCAGCAGTTTTATCTGTTACAGAGCTGGGAGCGAACCCCCGTATGTTGATCATTTTCAACCCTTAAAATCAATAGTTTGCTCAACCCTTTCTTAGTGCTTCTACATAGAGGCGAGAAGGTACCAGGGAAATTTCTAGTTTTGGCTGTACGTTGATTATGAATCAGTCAGTCGGTCAGGACTTATTCTTTTATATATACAGATGACGTTGACATTATGTAGCCTGTTGTACCAGAAGTTATTCGTAATAATTGTGAAACACGTGTTTGTTTTATATTGCATGCCAATTTATTTTTGTGTAATAAACTTGTTGAACTAATCAAATGTGTGATTAAAAGAAAATTATATAAACTTTAGTTGATAAACAAAGATAGTTCAACAAATGTGCTAAAAAATCTCACTTCTAAGCGAGTTGTTTTTATTCAACTTATGTAATTGCCCATTTAAAAACAAACATTTCGGATTAAATAACTAGCAGAATATATCCTCTTACCCTATAATTAATTTGAACGGTAGGATTACCTGAAAACTGAGCACTTATTGCCTGAGCGTTATACTGAGTGTCCAGTAAGTAAAGTGCCTAACTTTATTAAATCATTCTGTTTGTCAAAATAAAGAGAAAATGTTTTCCAAAACGCTTCTTTTCTACTTATCCGCCATTTTGTTTCTTTTTCAAAATAAATAATATCTAGAGGACAGTTTGTCGAATTGAGTTCAGACTTAGATTATATATAATCATCCTTTTATAATGGAAGCTATTTGAATATTTCAAACCTAAATTACCCAATCAATTGTAAATTTTAATAAGAAATGTCTAGAAACCTTTTTTGTAGAACTTTTAATTCCCTACCAGATGGTTTAAATGTCAAAACAATCACATGAAAGATAGATAAAATAAAACCTGAACACAAAATCTCACAATAAATACGTTTACTAACCTCAAACGCGTTTCAACGACAATATCGCCATCCTCAGTGATGCACGGGCTACAGTAACCA
>JAGFPH010000283.1:263356-280341 GCA_018207615.1 Philaenus spumarius | reverse complement strand
TGGTGCAGAATCATTCCCAGGTAAAATAACTTATAATAATAAAATGCAAATATTTTTAATTATACAGTTTGGTGATAGACCACACTATTTATGCACGGGAAGTAATTATTATTCAAACCATTATTGTGTACAACTGATATTTGTATTATATATAACTACTATTGTAATTTAAAATACATATGTATATCAACGTTCTCAAACATTTTTAACAGATTAAGCCACTAGACAGATCTGGCTGTGACATTTAAACATTTTCGCTGCAGTGCGAATTTCACGATCCACTAGTTGTAAACTAGTAATTTCCACTAGTTTAATTAATATTATTATTTTGTATTGTACCTGTCCTCTGTTCACCAAACTATATAAACCCGTTTATACATAATTTGTTGTTTGTAGGAATAAGTGGTATCTTCTAAAAACGAAGTAAACAAAAAAGGATTGTAAAAAGATATACATTTCAACAACTTCTAACCTCAAATCGGACCTTATAGCGTACATTACTTCTTTAACACTTTGGCAATAAGTATACATGTCCAACGTGGGTAGGCACATTAAATTTATTATTTTGTTATTACTAAACATCTATTAGCTTATAAATAATAATTATAATAATTGTATACATTTACCGGTACCGAGTTAAAAATCCTCTCAGCATAGTCAGGTAGGCCTACACAAAGTCTGTTATTTGTAAATAATATATTTTTGAATTACGTTTTTCTGATGGATATCTAATTAATCTGTCCCTGATTTTTACGGTGATCCACTATTAGTAATTATAGTTGATAATATTGTATAGAATGCCAATTATTTTAAACTCCTAAAGAAAGTAAACAACTCTACTGAATTTTAATGTATATGGTTTAGTTGAAAACTTTACAACCATCGTATTTATTGTTTGTATGTGTAAGGTTGACTCTTGTGTTAACAGAATGTTTATTGTTGAATATATCCAGACAACACTATACTTCCACCCACGAAGCCCATTTTTGTTCAAACTCACAAACATGCCTGGAAGGGATCAAGTTTTATTGCAGCTCAGTTTATAGCCTTCCATTAACGTTAACAAAATAAAGTCGCCATAAAACTTCGCTCTTTTCTGACACAAAGTGCTGCAGATTTATTGTTGTAAGTTAATGTCTGCTTTTTACATTAATCTCAAGACTGTTTATTCTTCTTAATAAACTTAAAGCATGGGTTTAAAGTTGTGAACTTTTAAACGAGGCCTATTAACTGTTGTTAAATACTTGCTTAAATTTCTTGTGTTTATTTTAGTACACTAGTAAGATTCCGTGAAAAATCCCGTGCAGATTAATTTGGTACAAGAGAGACAAAATACAACTTCAACTTAGTACGTTTAATGTGTTATAGAAGTAATGTATGCTATATGACTTGTTCGGAGGTTAGAAGTCGTTGAAAGTAGTTTATGTTTTCTTACATTAGTTTTTGTTTACCTCGTTATTCAGAACTACTTAGGCATACAAACAGCCAACTAAACTAACTGGGTATTTATTTTCCTATTAGGGGTTTTCAACATGTTAAACGTACAGAAACATTTTATCATTTTACTCAAAGATCTGAAATTAATGTATAAAACTAAACACAAGATCGTACAATTTTATCATAGACCTACTCAACCAAGGCCTATGATTTGAGCTTATTCTCATCAAATTTAATTAATGTACGAAAACATTGTACAATACAAGCTGGTAAATAAACATACTTGTTATACAAAATTACTCGAATGTCTTGGACTAAAGTTTCTTTACGATTAATGATAAATTCCTTTAGTATTTTAAGTAGACGCAATTAATTGCTGTTTGTTCTACAGGTTAAGATTTTGAAAATCAAAAGAAGGAAAATATGGATGATGCAGGAAATGATTCGAATTAATATACAGACTGGAAACATAATTTGTCATGTTCCTGAAATGCTAGTCTTTGGATTAAAACTCATTTTAATTTTATTTGTATTTCTGTGTCAAACTTAAAATTCAAAAACAACACGAATCAGACATTTGCAGTAACTTTTCTAAATAAAATGGCGCCATGTCTGCCATTATTCTCTTTCATACAAAATGTATTCCTAAAGTGTTTCAAGTAACGAGTTTTAATGTCGGACAGCTCCACGCTTTTTACATTAGCGAAGCCATTAATGTTTCATCTGTCAAGTTGTTCAAGTATTCAGACCATACAACCAAAATAGTCTAAATATTGTTACATGAATACTAGCGACGGCATCGAGTAAATATTATGTTCTAGCCGAAACACAATGGTTCTAATGTTTTCTTTGTAAATTGAAACTTTAAGATGTGTCATGACAGGATCAGTCGATAGTCACCGTTCTTCAGAAGGTTGCATGACGTAAACATTGTTATTTAATTTCTCATATTACTCGAAACTGAGCTACTGGATAATCAACTTAAATAAAAGCGTGGAGATTTTTATTTAAATGCAGTGCTGTCCTGTCCTCTTTTGCTCGCCGCACTATACAGTATAGGCCTACTTCCTATAATTAATTAATTGTACGTTTTGTACGTTTACCATGTTGAAAATCCCTAAAGACATAAACCTGTTTATATATAGTTTGTTGTTTGTAGAAATAAGTAGTAACTTATAAAAGCGAAGTTAACAAAAAGGATTGTAAATATATATACATTTTCAACAACTTTTAATCTCAAATCGGAAAATATAACCTACATTACTTCTATAATATTTTGAAAATAAGTATACATGTTCAACTTGGGTAGGCACATTAAATTTCATATTTTGTTATTACTAAAAATCTGTTAGACTATAAAATAAATATTATAATAATTGTATACATTTAACGAGTTAAAATTAATCTACGCATAGTCAGGTAGTCTGTGTAGCTAAGCCTACACAAATACTGTTATTTGTAAATAATATATTTTTGAATTACGTTTTTCTGATGGATATCTAATTAATCTACACTTGATTTTTTACTTTGGATTACTAGTTGATAATATTGTAAAGAATGTTATTAAATTATGTTCAAACTACTAAAGAAAGTAAACAAATATACTGAATTTTAATCTATATGGTTTCGTCGAAAACTTAACAACCATCGTATTTATTATTATTATGTATAAGGTTAACCATTGCTTTAACAGAATGTTTATTGTTGAATACAACCAGACAAAACCCAGAAGTACATCCTTTGCAAACTCACAAACATGCCTGGAAGGGATCAAGTTTTATTGCAGCTCAGTTTATTGCCTTCCATTAACATTAACAAAATAAAGTCGAGATAAAACTTCGCTCTTTTCTGACACAAAGTGCTTCGGATTTATTGTTGTAAGTTAATGTCTGCTTTTTATATTAATTTCAATACTGTTTATTCTTGTTGATAAACTTAAAGCATGTGTTTAAAAATGTGAACTTTTATAACGAGGCCTACTAACTGTTGTTAAATACTTGCTTAAATTTCTTGTGTTTGTTTTAGTACACCAGTAAGATTCCGGGAAAAATCCCGTGCAGATTAATTTGATACACGAGAGACAAAATTCAACTTCAACATAGAAAGTTTAATGTGTTAAAGAACTAATGTAGGCTATATGACTTGTTTAGAGGTTAGAAGTCGTTCAAAATTTATGTTTTTTACAATTGTTTTTGTTTACCTCGTTCTTCAGAACTACTTAGGCATACAAACAGCCAACTAAACTAACTGGGTATTTATTTTCCTGTTAGGGGTTTTTAACATGTTAAACGTACAGAAACTTAAATTAATCATTTTACTCAAAGACATGAAATACATTTTATAAAACTAAAGAAACGATAATACAATTTAATCATAGACCTACTTAAGTCAATCAAGGCCTTTGATTTGAGCTTATTCTCATTAAATTGGTTAAGATAGGGAATCTTTTTATAACACAAGCTGTTAAATAAACGAACAAAAATTACCGTTATACAAAATTAGTCGAATGTCTTTTACCAAAGTTTCTTTAGGATTAATTATAAATTCCTTTAGTAGCCTACTTTAGTATACGCAATTGCTGTTTGTTCTACAGATTAAGAGTTTGAAAATCGAAAGAAGAAAACATTTAGTGATAGAAGACATTATTCGAATTAATATACGGACTGGAAACATAATTTGAGTTGTTCCTGAAATGGTAATCTTTGCATTAAAACACATTTTAATTTTATTTGTATTTCTGTGTCAAACTTAAAATACAAAAGTCAACACGAATCAGGCATTTGTAGTAATTCTTTTAAATAAAATGGCGCCATGTCTGCCATTATTCTCTTTCATACAAAATGTATTCCTAAAGTGTTTCAAGTAACGGGTATTAATGTCGGACAGCTCCGCGCTCTCTGCATTAGCGAAGGCCTTAATGTTTCATCTGTCAAGTTGTTCAAGTATTCAGACACTGCAACAAAAATAGTCTAAACATTGCTACATGAATACTTGTGAAGGCATCGAGTTAATATTTATTTCCAGCCAAAGCACAATGGTTCTAATGTTTTCTTTGTAAATTTAAACATTAAGATATGTCATGACAGGATCAGTCGATAGTCACCGTACTTCAGAACTTTGCATTAAGTAAACATTGTCATTTAATCTCTCATAGTACTCGAAACTGAACTACTGGACCATTAACTTAAAAAAACCCATTAAAAATAAAAGCGAGGTGATTTTTTTAAATTTCTTTAGTAATGATAAATGAAAAAATAGGTATCTCACCAAAAGGTAAGTATATAAGTTTCATAATTAACCAAATTTCATGCGTTTATATCTGTTCTTACTAAAAATATGGTATACAAAATTTGTATTTTTTTGTTTTTCGATGAAACCTTTTGAGTGCCTTCATAAATAACTCTAAATAATCTAATTCAACCGTTTTCGTCTCCCCTCATCTCATCTTACGAAATACGGAATTTTAATTGCGGCGTGTAACATCAAATGCTAAAAAATAGTATATACTCTCAGAAGTGCTTTTATTATTAAAGACACAAAAAGCAAAAAATTATCATTCGAAAATGAAAATTAATATTAAAATTTATAAATATTAAACTTTTGTTATTTGTGTTAAGTTATAAAAAATAAATTATAATTCGAATTAATTTTAAAATTACTGCATCCACCTAATATAAGCCAAATAATATATCACATCCAAAATGGTAGTTTTCTCGAGCTTTTACAGGTTTTTTTTTTAACTGTGTAGGATATTCCAACCGTAGAAATCCTAATCGAAAGCTTTACCAAGCCTTATGGTGTTCAAAATAGCTAATTTAGCTGGTCAAAACCTATAACTGTTAAAACTTATAATTATCTAAATCGTACTATAAATATTTTCCTTAGGTAATTTTGGCCGTAGTGCAATAATACGAATTGAGTTTGATGAACAAATCTGTTGTTGTTTGTTTCACACTACTTTCTTTACCCTATTCAATTTACATGAATGCTATGCCAATCAGTTGTATATTAATATGGTTTGCTTACTATTGAGTAGGATGCTGCGATATCATTAAGCATATTTAACTTAAAAATTTAGGATAATTAAGAAAATAAGTTTTCCGAAAATCTGAGAGGTTACATTATAATCCTAATCGGACAGGGAAATTTAACGCCTTATGGTGTTCAAAATCGCTAATTTAGCTGGTCAAAACCTATAACTGTTAAAACTTATAATTATCTAAATCGTACTATAAATATTTTCCTTAGGTAATTTTGGCCGTAGTACAATAATACCAATTGAGTTTGATGAACAAATCTGTTGTTGTTTGTTTCACACTACTTTCTTTACCCTATTCAATTTACATGAATGCTATGTCAATCAGTTGTATATTAATATGGTTTGCTTACTATTGAGTAGGATGCTGCGATATCAGTAAGCATATTTAACTTCAAAATGTAGGATAATTAAGAAAATAATTTTTCCGAAAATCTGAGAGGTTACATTATAATCCTAATGGGACAGGGAAATTTAACTCTTTTGTTAGTTATATTACATAATTTTTACTTATTTTAAGATTAACTCATGTGAGTTTCAACCAAATCATCTGAGTGATATGTGAAGTAAATTGTAAAAATTTGAAAAATAAATGTAAAAACTCGAAAAACTACTAATTTGGATGTGATAGACTGAAAGAGGAATGCAGTAAGTTAGCTATTAATAACAATTTTAATATTTATTTACAAAATTTAATTCAAATAATAACTAAAATGTATAAATTTTAATAACAATTTTCTTCAATTATGACACCATCCAATTAATTTTCATTCATAGTTTTATTTAACATTCATAAGTTACATTAAAATGGAAATACAACTTTTTCATATAGCTTTTGTTAAGTCGAAAATACGAACCTTTTCCGGTTTTGACGGACTTTAATTTTGAAAAACACAGTTCATAAAGTGAAGTTAGAAAATTTAACAAATCTGTTTGAGTGTTTTATCTAACAGTGTTTTAAGCTTGGCTTTAGACTAAGTGTTTTTTCATTGAATAACCGTTGATGGAACCTGCATGCATTACTCTTTTGTGTTCCCATCTGCCATAAAATAACTTCGTAATTTTAATATAATGTATTCATTTTAAAATACAAATATTGTTGAATAATGAGAATTTTAAGTCCCATACTATGGTAGAAGAACATTTTTTTGCAAAACTGACTGAAAAGAAATAATGTTAAATTAGAGATAAAAATCTTGAGATAGCTTAAGCTTCGATCATAAACTATGAACGAGCTTTTTCAAGATAACCTAACTAGCAAAAATATTGTAGTATAACACAAAATAAATATACATGGTAACATAAAATGATGGAAACAAAAATGAAGTTATTTGACAGGTGTCTATCTAAGTTATTATAGATGGTATGAAAAATGATTTTGCAATGTATAGAGGGTTCCAAAAAGGCGTAAAAGTAGAGGGCTTAGTCCCCTGCTCAGTTCGCTCACCAATTACCACGAAAATTTCTGGCGAAGTATATGCAAACAGATTATTGAATACTATAATAATCACTATAGTAAACACTGAAATAATTATTGATTAAAGCAGATTTACTTTGATCGGGGTACGGTGAGTTGCGGTTACCTGTTTTCCAAAAAAAAAAAGTATCAAAAATTATATATATATTTCTCAAAAATCATCATTTTATTTGACTGCGGAACAGAAATGTTTTAGATGTAAAACCCTTAAACTTTTACTAATTTTAATGTCTTCACTAAAAATATCAAGTAAAGCTCTTCTTTCTAATGTCTAATTCCGGTTAACTAATTCCTAATTGTAGTTTATTCTTTTCACAATCTAAAGACTTACATGCCGATTGTTTATGTCGCAATATTTGTTGAACATTGTTGTTAAAACGAAACATGATGTTAATTTTGTAAAAGCGTCGTAAATATTATAAGCAAAATGAAGTCACAAGACGGATTAAATGTGACATGTGCCTTTCTGTGGATTGCCGCTGTAAGTTCCCCTGCGAGAACGTTCCTTGCACGAGCCTCCATCCGTTGTCAGGATAATTAGGTGTGGAGAGGGTTCTTTGAATGAAAGCGACGAATCAGAAATGTCTTTAAATATGTGCATTCAAGAAACATTCCTATTTACTGCAGGCCCGAAATACTAACTAGGCAAAGGTAAGAATCTACTCGGAGCATATCCGTACACTTTAGACTATTTTGTATACGACTCTAGATAGAGCCCTCTAATTAGACCGAGTATGTGTACACTTGAGAGACATTTACTCTATGGTCCGTTTACAGTTTAGATGATAGCATGGGTAGGCATTGTCCATGCTATTGAAACGGAGATCTTACGCTAGTAGTCCGCATGCAAACATCACAACCTCATCAAACTCATTTAAACTAGTTATGTAAACTATCACCATTTATAGGGAGTGGGCTACTCGCTTTTGGCTCTAACTTTAGTAAGAGGGTAGAAACATGTACTACATATAAATAGGCCTATACATATAAAAATCTATTTTATTCTGAAAGCTGTACATCCATTTAATTTCTACAGTATGTAATAATTACAGTAAACTCGATCTAAAACTTATGCTTAAATAACGGGAAAAACTGAGTACAAATTTCTACTCCCAAAATATTAATTCTTATAAATATATATATATATATAACTCTCCCAATAGGTCAACCCACAGAAACTGATTCTTATTCAGAATTTACATAAAACAATTATCCCTTTAATCCACAAACTGTGTCCTCACCTTTACTCTGTCCTGGTGGCTCTGATAATCGGACGGTTCACGGGAAAAGCTTCTCTGTGGTCTCTCCTTGACGCCCACGCCGGCGAATACACCCCAAAGCCCCTGGTCTTCCAAGACCTCTCTTCTCACCCAAGGAAATTCCCGAAAGAGACCCTCTTTCTAATGTGTTCTGTCTATTTAAAACTCTGTTCCCCCTCTCAGTTTTCCCTGTTTTGTCTTTTGTATTAGTATGATGGCTTAATTATCAAAGCCATTCAGAGACTTAATATAAGTTCTACTTACACAACTACAACTACCTACTCTATATTACATAATTGTGCAACTCTGCCATTGTCTAGTTGTCAGCAACTCATTCTTTTTCGTAACAACTGAGATAAGTATGTTCATAACTCAATGTGGTTGTGAATCGGAGCCGTATTTAAATCAGGTAGTAGCGCTGCAAGCCTCCATAAGGCCCATGATTATCAACTAAACTGTAAACGGGCAATAGATATTCCATTCGCAGAGAGGAGATAGACCAATCTCGTAGATCAGTCTAAAAAATCGTGTACATTAACGAATGTAGAGGCTCTATGTAGAATTGTAGCTAGAGCAACCTATGTAGTGGGGTGAGACAGCTGATAATTATACCAAAATATTTCACATCTGGCAACCAATGGATTTAGATAGTACATATGTAGACTAGACACAAATTTTCCTGGATCTCTAGCGGTGTTGATGACGTAATCAATATGGCCGCCAAAGTTGTGTGACACGCTCCTATATTTCCCCATATAACTCGGGTTTGTACTTTGATATTAACCAATATTGTTAGTGATTATTAATCAAGTGAAAATGCGCTTTCCAATGGTGTATGTGACATCATTTTTTAGTTTCATTATATCAGAAATATTTGTAACTTTATTAAAACTTTTGTTTTTATTTTGATTTTTTCGAAACATTTTGCTTAATAACTTGGAATCCGTTATATGTAGCTAAAAACGTGCCATATACTTTTATGTTTGTCAGAAAAGTACCTTTACAACGGTATATGTGAGTTCTATTTTATCACATACATTTGCTGAAAATTTGCCAAAACAATGTAGCGTTATGGCAGCAATGTAATTTATATGAGATCCGAAAAGTAATAAAGCGGCTTTATAACTATTTAAGTAGAAAATGTAATTATTGTAATTTTGTATGTACCTGGAAATAAATTCTAGCTTCTAATGTTTTCCTAGATCGTGTACTTGTAGGCCTAGCGAGAAGTGTAGCCTATGGATACGTGAACACTCCTAGGTAAGTTGCTTGATGTATTACGAAATATGTCTTCAAGAGAACGCTTGGCATCTACAGTGATATTGTGTACTTTGTTGAAGAAAAAAAAAAGGTAAAATGGAAAGAACAAAGAGGTTGTGGGTGAAATATTAGATATCGAAAAGAGACGAGGAGGGAATGCACTCAAAGTTAAAGCAAGAATTATGCGCAAAATCACACAACTTCTTGTGAATTTCCAAAACTGATTATGAATATATTTTGGGAAAAAATTACACCATCGATTACGACTCCACAAAAAGTGAGACATAGGAAAAATTAGAACTTAGCACAAACAAAACAAATGACAGTTCACACAGGTCTGCTAAGATTACTTCAGTTTATTGAGGTGGGCAAATAGAGCTAGACTGATCTACTTAGAGCGTCCTAATACTGTGCACACTAGAGAAGTCTCTAGCTGTGTCTAAATAGTGCTTAGAGCTGAGTACTGTGTACTTGTTGACTGCCTAGAGCGCTCTAGTTAGGGCAACTCTAAGAGAAAAATACTACAGTGTGCGTAGTCCACTTTCTGTACTAGACCAAGGTTACTAACAGACTCTCTCTCACGATGTCTCAAGATTCCAATTGCGTCTATTCTCTTCTTTGTCTAAAACTCTGTCCTCAGCATAAACTTTTACAAACCAATATAGCACGACCATGTTCAATGTGCACCTATGCCTATTGAATACTATTAGTTGTTATTATTTTTAATTATTACCACAAGGATAAAATTATTTAAGTAATTTCTTGTACCTTATTTTATTATACGAAGTGGCTTGAATACCAAAACTATGAAAATTACATATAACTTTTAAGTTCAACTGACATAATTTGATATCTTATGGAAGTCTCCACTCTCAGCCATCTTCTATCATATTGGGTGACTTCAAATGTTTTTTTTCGAAATTATAATAAATTGTTTGTAATGTGGCACAATAGTGTATTATGTAATGTTAATAATACATGTTGTATAATTTATTTGACTTGTCAGTATGCGAAAACGATTTTGTTGACCTTTAGTCATATTTGATTTACTGCCGAAATTAATACATATTAATTTATTTGAATTTTTCTTTTTTTTTCTATTTTGGTAAAATTTTATACATTTTTTTTTCAAATAAAAAATATTTGTAAAATTTGTTTTAAGAATTGTTGTAAGATGGTCGTTTAAGAATTGCTTTCTCTGTGGGCATGTGTACAACAGCCAAACACCACGTTTAGAACATCAGTGGGTGTACCAAATTTGAACCATATCGGACTTAAATTGCGGCCGTTAGAGTGCGAAAACATAAATACATAATATATATACAATTTTTAATGACACAACAAAACTTGTTCTGCGGACCATGATCGGTGCTCATAAACCACTCCCGATTTTAGGTCTTACCATAAGAGTCATTCCTCTGCAATAGCTTATCTTTCCTAAGGAATTACGCTAATAATGTGAAATAGAACTTGATGTATACTACTGTAAACATTTGGTTAGATATATTTACTTTTAAAATTATATCATTAAATACGTAAACAAAGAAGTAATTAACTAAGCACGCGTGTTATGTAACGAAGAACTATTACTTTATTAGCTGCAGCATCCACGCGGTGTGATAAACTGTTTGGCCTACAACTGTCTCTCCACTGGACTTACTCTATCTCTCTCTAGTCCGTGGCGATGTAAACAAAGTTGTTTCACAACTACTAACCGCCCACATTGTGTGAGGTCCGTTGAAGCTATATATTATGTAACTTCATATTAATCCATTCAAAAATTTTAACTTTAAATCTGTTTCAGTTGATAATAATGTAATATCGGCAGATATACGTGAGAAAACGTTTAGCCCGTTTCTTACAAAATCAACTTTAAAGTAAAATTGTGTTTTTATGCGTGAATATGATTTGGTTGTATTACGAATATGGGAATACAAATGTTGCAAAATGAAATAAATTAACTGGTTAGTATAATTTTCGTTGTGTAAAATGAATGCTCCAGAAAAGTGATATAATATGAATGCATAAAAGTTAATGTAAGAGATGGAGTGTTAGGGTGAGGAACCATTTTTTTAATAGTGTGTTTTTTAATCTCTAAACTTTTGGCTAGATAGGCTATATGTATGTATATGATTATCAGAGAGAGTGTGTATGAATATGTAAATGTAAATTTAACTAGTATATATTTATGTTATAAATAATGTAAATTTTCATTTATCATAGAACTTCTAATGGGTTTCTTGTATTAATTTTTTTATTTTGATTTATATAATTATGAATTTAACTGCTCCCGACGACCCCTTGAACTCTCTTTTTTTCCATTGACATAAAAAAATATTTTAATTTTGACCTGCCTCAAAACAGACATAGGCCTACCCATGGAGGTTTTATTACTTCAATCCTTCTTTTTCTTGTTATTTTTATTGCTTTTTATAACTTGCTTGGTTAGGATTTAAAAGTATTATTGTTTTATTTTCCATTTTTGTGTATTTTAGCTAAAGTATTACTGTAGAATTATATATTTTAACAAATTGTATTGTTTTGTTTAGTTTCTTGTTCTTAAAGTGTGCTATATATTTTTGTTTGCCTAAACCTTGTTTGCGTGTTTTTTTTTATGTATTTTAATAAAAATATTAAATTAAACAAAACAAGTAAAACTGGTTTTTTTAAATCAAAAACTTGCATTACTAGCATACAAAAATCAACTTTCCAACTACGTGAACTGGCAATACAATATAATGTTTCAGCGTAGCTTAGGTTTGTATTGCAGTAGGCCTATAATAAGATTGAATTGATTCACTCTGTAACGTTTCAACGAATCTGTCTCCAGTACAACGGCTGAAATCACATTCATACCGTGAGGTTTAATTAAAATGTAACCGAACGGTTTTTAATTACACTTGTTAGTCCGTCAGGGTGGAATTTTGTTATCGAATTTCTAATCCTGGAATTCAATATTGGATTGCCCGAAAATAAACTGAACGGAATGTTATTTAAAATGGTCACGTGTTGCAGTTACTGATACGTCTTGCCATCGACGCGATGTTTGGCAGAAAATGTCGAAGTCTATTTTGTTAATTGTAACTTTATGCACAGTATTTTCTTCTGTGAAAGTCACCCACAATAAGCATTTTCTTTGAGGTACTTATTTCTCCTCTACTAAACAAAAATATTTCAACAATTTTAAATGTTTTATTTATTTACATTTTGGAATTTACCGTCGATACAGTATAGTCAATGCAACAGAATATATTAAACACTATTTTAAAGTATATTAACTTAACAATGTGTGTGTTCGTGAGTGTAAGAACAATAGATTTAGTGTGTTTGTGAGAGTGTGAGGGAGGGGGGTGTGGGGGTAGGGTGTAGTTTAGTGTATGTTTGGGCGCTTTATATAGTGGTACAAAATTTGTGAATTTGAAAATTAAAATTGTGTAACTTGGTATGATGGTATGGTTGTGAAATTGGCAATTATGTACATTGTAATTATTTGGTAGAAAGAGAGAGTGAATGTATGAATGATAGATAAAGAAGTGTTTAGCGTGTATATTTGGTTTATATAAAAGGTTGTTTTTTTAACTATATTGTTTATATTGTTTTAAATATTTAATTTAAAGCAATTAATTATGATAGTAGGCTCGTTTTTGTTTCAATTTTGTAGACTTATGAAAATATATTGTTTGTTTTGTTGGGCTCGGTTGGCGGCGGTTTTTCTACTTTTAGCCAGCGCAAATTAATTGTATAATGTTATTTTCTTACGTGTGTTATATGTAGATTGTGTAGATTTATTAATGAGTAGTTATAAATACCCGCTTAAAGCCACTAACAGGTTTATAACCTCGGTACATCGTTTATTTGTTTATAGTTTAGGAATATTTTCTATAAATATTTATATTGTTTAATATACATTTTGTAAAAATATAACAGATATTATTATTTTGTAAAAAACATACAAATAATTATGTACACATATTAATTCTTTTTCTTACACAAGACTATGATCAAACTTTATAAATATGCTTCAAACGCCAACAATATTGTTCGCCAACAACAGCAAAACCTGTTCACAACATATATATATATCTTCTTGACGATTTAATTGCAGTATGCCGAATATTTTCAGATTTCAGGCCTATGTATGTGAGATTTACAGATTAAGGTGGAATTTTATGGATTTTATGTTATTTTTATATTACTAGAAGATTCTGACAAATAAAATGTTTTCTTTGCGTTATAACAGAATTTATATAGTGAATTTTAGTTGTAAAATTGTATTGTAGTAACTTGATTATTTAACATTAAGTTGAATCACAAATTACCAAATTTAATGTTATTGATTGCTCTTGTTGAACAAATAAGCTTTAGGTTAAATTCTGAAATAATGATAAATGTCACTATTTACCATTCACGAGAGAGTCACGAGCATAGAAGTGAATATTCAGGTTGTTTATGTGTATTAATTTACCGACCTAAAAACATGTAATTGTGCTGATGAGGATGACGATGTCGAGGAATGGCAACAACGACAAAGTATATTTTGTAAAGATCACTAAGTCTGATAAAAAAATTGTTTACCTACTTCTTAAAAGTGTCTTACAAAAACATACGTAATTCTTTTTTTTTAAATATTATTCTTGGAAAAGTATATTACAATGCAAAATCGTATTTGAGGAGTGAGCGTATGAAAAGTTGAAAGTATTTCCTTTGGAGGAAGTGAGACGCTTCCTTTTTAGTTCCTTGTTCAATATTTCGATATCGTATACAAGGATTATAACCGAAAACGTATCAAGGAGTATAAAGTTAATAAAAAATGTCTTTCCAGTCGTATCCCTTGTTAACTATATTATATTTTTTGAGATAATCAGCTATGGCAATCTTCTTCCACCATCATAATATTATATAGCGAACATACATTAGATAATATTAGATTAGATTGATAACTCTAACAACAATGGAAACTAAAACTGCAAAACGTTTAAACGATTCCTTTGTTACAGTATAGGATGAAATAGTAGATAAAATAGCCAATAGCTTTCACGTCACTTACTGATGTAACTGGATGGACAACTTCATATGAATATTTGGACTGACGAAAAAACATTTTTTTAGAGAACAAAGAAAGAACAATACGTGATATGTATATTTAAAAATCGCAACTATGTGATGCCAGCACACAGTTAGCATATTACTCATTTACAAACTTCGCTGCATATTTTACTGTGAAAGCTTCCATCAAGATAGAACATTAAACGAGTCAAGTTTAAAATCGTGTTAGATAAAAACTCTAATGGAGTTGTGAAGTGCCCTCATGAGCGGCTTTGTGAAACTACGATGTATATTTTTCATTAAAGCGTGTCTGCATTTTGTATGATCTCATCTACATTCGTTTCCATTCTTTTTACTTTCTCCCCCTATACCATAGTATATGGAGAAAGTATTGTATTCGTCAAAATTTTCGAGTTTGAGTTTTTGGTGGAAATATCCGTTTTGGGTCCCCCTGAACCTAAAAAAGTGGTTTTCGGAGTGATGTCTGTGTGTGTGTCCGTATGTGTGTCTGTGTGTCTGTGTGGATGTTATCAGACCTAGAGCCTAAACCATTCGTCCGATTTTGATGAAATTTGGTATGGAGGTACTAATCCACGGTATCTCCAGGCATTTTTCATTTTTGTGAATTTTTTATTTTTAAGGGTAATTTTCCCATAAAAACCCTTAAAATAACGGAAAAATCAACTTTTCTCAAAAACGGCTCTAACGATTTTGATTAAAATTTTATAGTTTATTAGGGACCTAAAGTACTATAAACTGTAAAATTTTAATCAAAATCGTTCGAGCCGTTTTTGAGAAAAGTTGGTTTTTCCGTTATTTTATGGATTTTTATGGGAAAACAACTTTAATACAAAATCACCTCTCCTACCCCATACTACAAGTCACCGTGAACCTGTTTAATAATTTAAATATGTTTGTGAGAAAGTATGTGCCAGTTCCTGGTACCGTTTATTTTTCAAATAGGGACAGTCTGTAATTTGTTTACGTAAAACAACTATTAATTGTTGAAACTAAACTCAGATATTTCTTTGGGCAGTCTTTATCGAGCGTTTATTTAACAATGGTCTACATTTAATTATGAAGTTTTGTACAACTCACAAATGTTCTGATTCTGTTTAAGTTTACCCGTAAAAGCAATCAATTCTGAAATATTTTGAAAATTATTGTAACCTCCTCACACCCACACTCAAACTATTAAAATTCAAAATATTGAATGGGAACCTGTACTTTGAAATACTTAAAATTTAAGACTATAAACATGTAGATTTTTAAAATTTGCTACATGTCGTTATACTCAAAAATTTGTTATCACAGGGATTTTTCACAAAGTTTTATACCACAAAATTTGTTAAATTATCAATTAAAAACTAATTTTTTAACGAAATAACCTGTATCTTTATATTATAGAACATTTTCAGGATTTCAGTATTAAACATTGTAATTTTTTAAACGAACTACCTGGATATTAATTAGCTATATTAAGAATATATGTCATACAATTATTCTAGAATATAATTGAATAAAATATATCCTTTATCTATATGTATATATATAATCCAAATACTACTCACTGACTCATCACAAAATCTCAAAGACCACCGAACGGAATAAAAAAAATAAATTTGGTATGTAGCTTCCTCTAGGGCCGTGGGTGCTCTCTAAGAAAGGTTTTCAAATAATTCGAAATTTTAGGGGACTTTCGATGGGTCAAAGTTACTAAAAATCCCAAATTTAACTTTGATTTGTCTATCCGTGCAAAGTCGGATCGGGCCAGCTAGTATTATATATATTAAGAATAAAATATATACCCTAATATATTTTATATTATGGTTTACATGGATGCATTTATTTCTGATAAATTCTGAAATAAGGTGTATCAAGTAAGAGGGTATAACAACAACACTTATTCCTATAAAATAGAATTTTTGAACGTTCCTCGACATTAACAGATTATAGAAAAGATTTCAACTAAAATTACCTACTGTAAGCTTTGTTCGTTTCTTGACATTAAAAGATTAATGACACGAGTTCAACTAAAATTACTCCCACAGAACAGAAGTTCTGATCATGCCTTACCACTAAAAGATTATTGAATCGAGTTCAACTTAAATTACTCCCACAGAACAAAAGTTCTCATCATGCCTTAACAGTAAACGATTATTGAATTGAGTTCAACTAAAATTACTCCCACATAACAAAAGTTCTGATCATGCCTTAACACTAAAAGATTATTGAATCGAGTTTTACTAAAATTACACCCACAGATCAGAATTTTGATCATACCTTAACACTAAAAGATTATTGAATCGAGTTCAACTAAAATACTCCCACAGAACAAAAGTTCTGATCATTTCTTAACACTAAAAGATTATTGAATAGAGTTCAACTAAAATTACACCCACAGATCAGAATTTTGATCATGCCTTAACACTAAAAGATTATTGAATCGAGTTCAACTAAAATTACACCC
>JAGFPH010000283.1:199428-263346 GCA_018207615.1 Philaenus spumarius | reverse complement strand
TAAAAGATTATTGAATCGAGTTCAACTAAAATTACACCCACAGAACAGAAGTTTTTATCATTCCTTAATACTAAAAGATTATTGAATCGAGTTTAACCCATACGATATGTATTGATTAAAAACATACCGTTAGTAAAATAAAATACAAAATGTACAATTAAAACTTTAGCAAAATCTTTGCTGTACTTTTGTTTGATAATTACTCCATTTTCCCACGAACATTACATCAATGGGAATCGATTGTTTGTGATATTCAAAAGTGATTGTTTGGGATGTTACTACCCGCAATGTTTTCTCTTTGTCTGGCGATCAATTGCAGTGTCTTATTTGTGAGAACGGTAGTTAGTAAATTGGAAGGCGGGATTTTAAGACGATTTTTCGTCGATTAAAGAGAGGACGGTTAAGAGATGTTTATTGTATTAGATAAATTAGAATTTAGTTTTTTAAAGAAAATATTATTTATGTCTCTTATTTTACATGACTTATGTGAATCGTATTGTAGAAATTGTAATACACTTTTCAATAATAAGGAGCAATTTCGAACTGAATTTCAACAATGGTTATACTTATTCCGGAACACACATAAGACAGCATATTTTCAATAATATGAATTTATTATTATTTTTTTTTTTTCACTTGTAATTTAATTAAATATGAATTTCATCAACATTACATTATTTTGACATGTATTTTTTATAATACTTTTGCATTATATGAATAATTACTCAAATTAGGAACTTTATTTTAAAACTTTAATATATAAGTTTCAAGAGGATACTTCCCTGTGTGAAAGGACGTAACTCACAGTTCAAGGACCTTGCTTCGTAACCGACTTGAAATTTACGTCGAGCGTTTGTTGTAAACAAAACAAGGGCTAATTTATTTGAGTAGTTTCTAACTTGAGGCGGTATTCCATGAAGGCCGATAAATTATTAGGGTGGGTCTAGCGGTGGCCGAAAATATGTATGTAAAGTACAACCGATTGTTTTTACAGTTTCTTAAAAAGTTTGTATTTAAAATCATATTAATTTGTTAAAACTTACAAAAATACTGTACAAGTAGAATAAACGTGCTGTGTATACATTTTCTGATAGAATGGATACAGCTTCTTATAATATATTTGAGGGTTTTTACAATTCCACAGATTTATAATTACATTTAGGATAATAATTTAATGTTTTAAATGTAATTTTGACTTTGAGCGAAATACAAAATTGTAAAATTACAACTATATTCTCCGTCTTAAACATGTACAAGTAATCTGTGTATACAAAAGAAGTCCTGACTGACTGACTGACTGATTCATAATCAACGTACAGCCAAAACTACTAACTAATAGCTAGAGCCTTAAAATTTCCAGTTTAACTTCATACCACTATTAATGAGTGCAATAAGAAAGGATTTCGCAAAATTCTGATTTTAAATAGTCAAAATTCGGAGGTTCACTCCCAGCCTTGTAACATATAAAACAGCTGATTTGAATCAAAAGCTTAGGATCACATTTCTAGATTTGGGATATTCTTAACCAACAGTGTTGTTTGTTGTTTGTTTAGAATCAGTTAATTATTTATTATAACCAATAGTTTTTTTAGGTTACGTAAAAAAATACAAATAAATGAAAAATGTTTTCTATTTTATACTTCAAATATCTGTTGCAACATATTACAAATAAAGCAGCTGATTTGCATCGTAGCTTAACACAATTTTTAGTTTAGGCGTATCCAACGCACGTTTCTTTAAAGCCTTTAGATTTATTACCATATCAACCAAATGATCAATTTTAGAATCAGGTAATTATTCTTCACAACCAGTAGTTTTTATAAGTTACGTAATAGCAAACGCAAACAATAAAAAAGTTATATATATATCATAATTCGAACTAAGGACTATTTTACCATTTTGAAACAAAGCTTTACCGTACCACATTTTGGTCATATTTTTTTATAACTTGAATATGGAATTTCTTCTATATAAAAATGTAAAATCTCTGTTTAAATCAATCGTCATAAAAAATATCATAGTGTACAAAAATCTGTTTGAATTTGCTTTGCTGATGGAGTTGGCGAGCGAAACGAGTAGGGCGGAGCCCTCTAGTCTATATATAATATTATAAATGGATATTTTTTCGTCTTTTATGCAATCCTATACCATTCGTCATACAATTTGGTAAGTTGTACACGCCCGCGTATGTTCGTGAAAAAAATTATATTAAACTATATGACCCTAAGCTCTTAAAACAAGTTTCTCAAATTTTATTTGGCATTCCGAGCACAACTAGTTCGTTGATGAAAATTAATGATAAGTAAAATATAAAAACATAAAACATTTTTTCATTCAAATATTAAAAAAGATTTTTTTTGTATAATTATTATACAGGTTTGACCATAAAAAAGAAGAGAAAAGTGGATAAATGGAAGAGGAACGTTTTCAGACCAACGTTAAATGGAACTTTTACCTTATTTGTACTTAAGGAACGATTCTACAAAGCGGATCCAGAGTATTACGAAACATCCTATATATTCCACTTGTATTAGTAGATCCGCAGCCCTAAGTGTTTAACTGATTTTACTGTGCAGGGTTGCAGGGTTCTCATCTCCCTTCGGGAGTCAAATCTAGCCATTGACCCAAAACTAAATTAGGTTCCTTCCTAGCCTGTATGTGCAGTGCGACTACACTTATTACTCTTGGCTTCTATAAGTATTTAAGACTATTGTAAACATAAGCTTTCCAAATTTTTCCGAAGTTTAAAACATCTGCTTTTAAAGGAGAAAAAGAAATAATATTTATTTCCATAACTATTGTTTCCATGAAAATAGAACGTAATTTCACTAAAAAATCATTCTGTCTATTATTCTACGTTCACACTATATCTTTATAAATCTCCATCTAATCTAACTTTTTAGTAAGTGTGGGGTATGGCATTAGCATTATTTTTTATATAGGTTAAATTTTTACCTATATTATATAGTATTGCAAACATATATTACATTGTTTTCACAATATAACATATTAGGTTTACAATATAACTGGAGATAACAATGATTTTAACACTATGCCTACTACTAAAGTAAAACCTAACCTAAAAACTAAAACGTTATACACACAAGTTATTTCAAATAATTAAATCATGTTTTAGTGGAAATGCCACTGAGAAGTTGCCTACATGCCGGTTTAGAGTAGATTAAACATCTACCAACACTAAATGTAAAAATGTAACGAGATTATTTGAACATTTCTGTATTATATGAAACCATTTTCTTTCAAATATGAAACCAGTACTTTATATTGATATAAAATACATAGCCAGTAAGTAAACATATTAACGTTATTTACCAGATTAAATTATATTTGCGGATTTCGAGATCAGTTCAAACAACACATGTGACTCGGAAAAAAGTGCTTAGCGCATGAGCGAGTATTCAATAATTCTAATCGGGTAAGCAGTTGTTTTAGTTAAACTATCGACCCGGAACCAGGTACAATTGAGGTGGACACCTAGTCGTCATACGAAAAGGCGGATAGACTGCCACGGAAAGGAGCGAGTACACATTACATTGGCCCGGAACCGGTGTGAGAAATAACTCAAATTTGAAGCACAAATCTGCTTACAAAAATGAGATCAATGCTCACTGGAGACAATTCTCGACGGGGAAACAAATTGAGTTATTGTTTGAACTAGATCAGAAACTTTATAGATTTGTTGCTACTCAAAGCAAAATCTTAATCATAAGGGACATGGATCAAAGAAACATCTGAAAGGATTACTCAAAGGAAATTTTAAAGGAAGACTATGTAACTGACACTTGGTAACTGCGGAAAACTAACTGTGGAAATGCGAAGCGTTAGGACGAAGAAGACTATTGATTTTCGGCCCAAATTAATTTCCAACAGATATTGGTAACCTAGCATAAAAATTCTACACCTAACCAAGGGTATAGAATTAACATAGATATACTAGGAATCATACAGAATGTCTTAAGGCTGAGGTGTCTATGGTGTAAATCCTGTTGTAATAGTAATAATAATAATAACAAATAGACAAAAAGCAACTATGTTATCAAAATATAACACAGGATATCTCTAATAATAAGGTTAAGAATCTAAGGCAAATTTATGTTAAAACTCTTGCAATTTATATTTTTTAAACTACCAATATATTTTTGAAGTTACCGAACATCAACATTTGACACGCAGTTCAAAGACATTTGGAATTTTAATTAAACATATTAAGTAAGACTAACTCTGTCACAAACTCTCATTAGGCCTATATAGCTCATGTTTTATACAGGAATCTTCCTGATAACACTTAAGTATGTTTAACAACTTTAAACTTCTGACATAAGAAATATATTACTCATTGGTTTCTATCTTGGGAAGGGACGATACTGAGAATATCATTGTTTCCTAAAAGTAGAAAATGTATTTACCTTCGTCTATTGACATATATTATCTGGCTCACTAATATTTTGAATACTTAGTGTGTTACTGCAGTTATAATTTGATTACCAGGGTTAGTTTTTGGTAAGATATTGACTTGAATTCCTCCATTTGGAACTTCCCACTCAAACCTGTTTTGTATTTAAACTTACTTGAATGTACTGTACTATAAGCCTAAAGTAGAGGTGATCATACTACCATGTTGTAGCTAGCCCAGATTCGACTCGTACAGGTTAATGCATATGCGGGAACAATTTCCTTGTAATTGGAATGTATTTGTGTATACGCGTTTAAGGACGTTTTTTACAACAACAATAATCTACCAATATTTAGGAACAAGCAGGTTCAATTATCAGTACATATTTAATTTTAATTCATATTCTATTGTCAAGTATGTATTATATGAGAATACTTTTTTTGTCGAAGAAACAAATAATAGTCGAAAATAATTTTAAAAGATTGACACTATTGACCGAAGGTACTTGGTAGGACTCCATTTTAATGGAAAAGCAAACCATAGTTTGTAAATTCTACAAAATTTTATTTAGTTTTTCCAAATATGGTTTCGCCAGTGACGGCATTTACAAGGCTGCTTAACACGTACTAAATAAAATATAGAAAACAGAAATATAAATATATGTTACTTGGCTAATAAACAAAAGTAAAGGTAAAGGATGTGGAAGGGCGCGGGAGATCTATGATCATATGGAAGACAATGGTTTCAGTAGAGGCGTGCATGACATAAGTTCTACCTATATCATTTAGAACAAGGTTGGAGTCTTTACAAAATAATCTCTATTGTTTTTTATAAATTGAATTTCCTACATTTTCATTGTCATGAGTAATTTTAAAATTAATTTTATTGAAAAAATGTGACTTTAAATGAGTAGTCATTATGACCCAACCGCCACTTCTTTCGTGTTCACTTAACCTACGTTTAAAACAACGGACTGTTTGGTCCACATAAGCTTTATTACAAATTTTACATGACAGTTTATAAACACCACTTTTTTGCGTGTTATAATTGTTATCATTACAATTTACTAACATTTCCCCTAAATTGTTCTTACAGGGATTTTTATTTCTAATACATTACCAACCGCATCTCTGACCTTACCAGTGTAGTTGATTCTACGCCATTTTGGTGCTGTTTTAGTGTAAGCAAATTGGACAAATAAGTAGTTTAGAGTTATTTTTTAATTTGATCGGTAATCTTTTCCATTATGTTTTTTAAAATGTTTTTTCCAAAGACAATGTATTTAATAAATGTGAATATTGGAAAAAAAAGTTTTTAAACTTAGGAATGTTAATTTTTGAATTAACCTTTTTTATTGTATGGTGTAGATTGTACGTTTTTAACTTTTTGTTTAAAAAAATTGGTTTAGTTTCAATGCAAAGTTTACACTTGAAATTTTGCAATTCATTGATTGGTTTTCAAAACATTATCTCGAAGATTCGTTGTTTTTTAAGTTAAAATGACTTGAAAGCAAACAACGGTACAATCTCGTGCGCCTTTATTATCATTTATAACAAACCAATTTGTTTTTTCGTTTATGATTGGCCGACAGCTGGAGCTGGTTTTATTTTATCTCAAGGGTGAAAACATGTGATTATATTTGGATTGAATATAATGCCTATTGTAGTGATTTTCAGTTAGGTTATTCCCTGTACAATTGTCTACATCTGAAAAACAATAATGCCAAGAGAAAGAAAGTTTCACAGGAAGGTATTCCTTAACGTAAAAGTGTGTCAGAATATATTGATATTCATTCAGTAGTTTATTCAAAAAAGTAGGGGAAAGAGGGGTAAGGCAGGGTAGCTAACACTTGGTGGCTTCCTGAAGCTAAAATTCATCATGTACAATCCAACTTTACTATAAATACCCATAAACTATATGGCTGCAATAATATTTTCCTTAAAATTCTTAATCTACAATAATAAATTTCTTATAACTATTTTTATGAAAACAGGCAAGTCCATGTTAATATTATTGGCAAATTAAAAATAATATGTTTGTCTATAAAGTACAAAGAAAATGATTTATTTACATATGTATGTACAACATTCAAGATCAAAAATCACACGTGAAGTAACAATCATCCTCATCAGCATCACTGCAACTCTCGTGGACCCATCCATGACAAACAGTACAATGGATCCATCTCTCATTGTCTTTGGAGTTGTAAGCAGGCATCATCAGATGTAGTTTCCAAATCTGATTCAAAAGAATAATCTTCATATTTGATTCCAGTCTTAGGCTTTTATTTACATTTTTTCTGAATCGTTTTTTTTCAATTACTTTATTGTTTTTGTTTTTTAATCTCTTCTACAAAAGTTTCCTCTTTCTTGAACAATTTTTCTCTTCTTCCTTAGTTTTCTCTTCTGTTAAACCTTCTATCAAGTTCATGTTTATATAGTATTGCTGTTTTTCTTTTTCTTTTATCGGCTGTTTCAACACTTTTCCTTTTGACATAAGGTGGTAAGCATTAGGGGAGAGCGGGGCTGTGCCGTACACTTAAGCAATTATCGTTATTGCTCAGCTGATATTGGGTTTAAAACTATAACAAAATAAGCAACAGGTAATTTGGACCATTGGCTACCACTTGCACTCCAAAAAAATTTAATTATTTCACTGTTTATAATTTTAAATTTAAATAGTAAAATAAGTGACACTGTACGGAATTGCCCCGGGGGTCGGGGCAATTCCGTACAGTGAAAGGGGCTATACCATACAGTTAAACATTCACATGATTATGGAAACAAATAAAAGTAATGCAATGAATTATTGCACACAACACCTTTTATTACTTATTAAGAGTCCTATAGTATAACTTCAAGTATTTAGCTCAACTGAAGTGATCCACCAGTTGTGACTACAATGGTAAATTGCACTTGGTGGTCCACCTTTTACCAAATTAGGGCTCATTCTCTGCCGAGGAAATATAAACATTGCTGGGATGTATTCACCTGCAGCACTCATTGCACAGCCCACAGTAATATTTTCCCCTCGTTCCCAGCTCGTAGCAGCACCCACTTGCTTAATTCCCTTCAGTCCTAAAATTTCCCCTGGTTTTTGAACCGTGGAGATCCCTGTTTCATCAAAATTGTATATTTTTAAGGCATCAAACTTGTGTTTGTCCATTTCAGATGTGAGGTTAGAGAAAAAAAGATCCACTTCTTGTTTATTGAAAGCAGTAATTCTGTTCATACTTGTTGCTTCTGGTTTCCGAACGCTGATTCTTGGGTTCCGTTTCAAAAAGCCATGAAGCCAATCTTGCCCTGCTAATTTAGCTGTATTGTTAAATCTGTTTGGAATTCCATTTTTCTCTGCATATTCAAAAACCAGACGGCGGAGCTCAACCGATGAAATACCATAAAATAATTTAGCTAGAAGTAACACTTGTTCAGCAATTTCATTTTCCTGCACGTCTGTGAATACAGGCTTATGACCTAAAACTATCTTTTGTGATTTACAGCTCTTAATTCTGTCACTCAACGTCATTACTGGTACGTTGTAAGCCCTGGCTGCTTCTCTTAATTTTTTAGTGTTATTTATGACATCATCAATAGCCGACTTCATTCCTTCTTCCGTCCATTGGGCTCTGTTGGTTTTTCTTTGGTATTTTCGGACCATCTGAGAAAAAAATATAAGTAATTAATTTCCTTATTCAGAAATTGTGTTGGGTTTTCATCTATGAAACAGAACGATCAGGTTCATAGCATGTGTTAAAACCAGAATTGTTTCATATTTTGCTTAGGTGCACACGTTAAATTAAGAAAAACAATTGGTACTTACACTATGCACTCGTAAGAAAAATAAGCTTCAAATGGTTTCTGACACATGTTGTAAAACCAATCGTTCGTTTCCCACCACAAAAAAATCAACAGGCGATAGTAAGTTATTTCAACTAATATGTGTATTTTGAAAAAAAGCTTGAATGAATGGCGAGAGTATAAAATTGTAATATTAGTGACATTTCCTTCATAAATTATAGCCTATTAATGATGTCATAACAAACCATTAGGGGCTAAACCGAACATTGAAGGGGCTCTACCGTACACCTCTGTACGGTTTAGCCCCTTCCTGTACTTCGTGACAATTTTGTAACATAACCTTGAAACCCGTCACTTAATTAATCATCAATAGTGATCAAAAGATAGCTTAAGAACTGTACTTTCTTATGGCATGATAGTTACTAATTTATAAGTAAAGGTTTTCCACTTACCTCTTATTTAGCTTTGTTCCAAAATTATAAGAAAACACACAAAAACAAGTTTTTTCACAGTATCACTGACACACGTGCACTCAGCGAAAGAACTCAACCCTGCACGTTGTACAGTCTGCCGCTAGGTTGCACCACCGATCGGAAATTATCTAGCTTCAAATATTCATCTTAAAATGGGGTGTACGGTTTAGCCTCGCTGTACGGTTTAACCCCGCTCTCCCCTACACCTCTAGGGGAAACAGCAAAATACATTAATTGATAACTCAAATACCAAACTCTTTTAACAGTAGTGTCCGTTTGGTTCCTGCCTAAATTCAACTTCTGTAGGTTTGTCTATATTGGGAAGTTCGTGGACAAGAGTGGACTCCAGATTTCCAGCTTTTTCAAGTTGCGAAATAGAACAAATTTTCCGATCATTTGAAGCTAGGTTATCTTCTGATGATATTGGATTGTCTGTAGTTTTTGATGGCGCAAAGAGACGTCCAGGGAAAAGATTTCTGCTAAAAAGAACAAATCCCTGTATGTTAAAACCATTTACTGCAGTCTGTATATTCGCGGCTCGGAGAAATGCTGCACGAAAGAGTTTAGCAACCTGATGAATAGAGATATTCAACTAGCCGACTTTAGGCTATTGAGAACTATTGTCGGGTAAGACCGGGTACTACCTGGTCTTGCCCCGTAGGCAGTACCTTGAGCGTAGAGGTTATGCAAACATAATATTACTGAAAAAATACAAAACCTTTTCAACAATGTTTTATGCAAAATAATGACTAATTTAACATGTTATTATGAAGAAATTTTACCCTAACTCTTAAAGTGCTTGAACAAGACGAGTTAGAAAATCAGTAAAATTGGAGAAAAAATATTTTAAAAAATCAATATAATTTGAACAACTTACCGTCGTCAGTAGTCAAATTTGCCGTATGTACACGACGGCCGTTTCTGCTATTCAGCCATTATCAAGTGGTTTGGAGGAAATACTCCGTTGTCATGGAACACTTAACACTTAACACATAACACAAAATTCACAAAACATTTAAATAATTTAAAAATCACATTTGTTAAAAACATGTTTGGTGGGCCCACTGTTTCGCACTGAACTATTTCTTATCTTAGAGAAATGTAGGAACTGGTTTGTGATTAGGAAAAGTAAGAGAGGGGAACGGTACGGTCTATTGTGTTTCTGCTATTATGGTATCATATAATGAGTTCGATTCGAAATGTAATTTTTCGTTAAGTATTGTATCTGGATTAGTTTTGAACATTTTATATATCTCGTATTGTTCAAGTGCATTCATAAATTTTCCTTTTTTACAGTGGTGGAGTATTTTCAAGTTGTCATCGATCGTTTTATATTTATGGTTGTTTAGAATGAGATGTTCGGTGTATTTCGATTCAACTTTTCTTTGACGTAGCATTTGTTTGGGTGTCGCGATATGTTCTTTGAACCTCTTTCTAAAGGATCTACCTGTTTGTCCAATGTATTTCATTGGGCAATCAGTGCAAGAGACTTCGTAAATGCCCGTGCTGTCAAATTTGTCACCTATCACTTTTTTTGAGTTTAAAATACTCTGTAAATTGTTCTTGTTTTTGAACGCTGTGGAATACCCTTGTTTAAGAAGTTATGTGTTAAGTGTTCCATGACAACGGAGTATTTCCTCCAAACCACTTGATAATGGCTGAATAGCCGAAACGGCCGTCGTGTACATACGGCAAATTTGACTACTGACGACGGTAAGTTGTTCAAATTATATTGATTTATAACAGTAGTCGGAATGGCGAATAACAAGATAAGTGATTTTAAAAAACTTACAAGTTCTGTGACGCTGTCTGATCAGTGCTTCGAGGATGCCGTATGACCGCTCCTTAACCTTGTATTGTAGAGCTTATAATAGTTCCATCGCTTTCCGTTAGAAAACACTACAAGACTAAAAGCTTGTTCAAAACTAAGGCACCCAGTCTCACCCCACCACTCGGTCTCACCCCACCACCCGGTCTTACCCCATGCTCCCCTAATTATGTATACCTTATTTTACTGTTTCAATAATATTGGTAAATCCACAAGCTATTATTTTAAATTCACATGGCACTGCATTGAGCATACAAATAAATAACTGACAATTAACCACGATTGAAACATATAACAGCTGGTTACGTCTATCAGCGCTTAGATAATTAAACAAAACTAACTGTGTAACCGTGATTCTCTACAGTAACTACTTTTAGACATTAATAACCTAACTATATTTTATAAGCCTAACTGTATCGTGTATTTAAATGAGAATATTATCACACACATACAAATGTATATAGCCTACACGTATTTTCATTATTTTCTGTACACACGTCAAACATTTAGCCACATTAGATTGATGCATTTTAAAATTTAGTAATTTTGTCTTTGTTAGTAAACATTTTACCACTGAAAAAAATTACAAAGTGTAAAAATAAACATACTTATACTGATGGAATAGTTACGTTTTAAAAATAACATTTTGTTGTTTACTGTTCAGGAAATTAAGTTGAAACATTGATCAGCTGTCTAACTAGAAGACATAGATAGATTTCACTAATTGTAAATCGGCTGTTAGTAGTAAATACATAATGACTGTAAACATCACAGTGATTTGAAGGCATTTACGTTTTGTATAATTTAACTTATTTAAAGTAATAAAACGTCACATTCAAAATTTTTGCGGAGTATGGGATGGTTTAAGTTTATCATTTATATAGATGTTCTGTCGAAATTAGGGCTAGATTATAGACAACTATTGTCCCACTTAAATAACGCGGAGAATGTTTAGTGCTTTATATTTTCACAAACTTAAATGTAGGAAAACAAATTTTATATTTTTGAAGAGAATTGGAATGATTGTTTGAAATTTGTACATTTGTTATTAGCACACGTTAACAGGTTTTCCTGAACTAAGGGATAGTTCCTATAAATGTTCCTATCATTTTTCAACGTCTGTTATTTTTAAAATATAGAGACATATTTGATTTTTATATTTTTCTCTTAATCTGTAGAGTAAAAAGGTTAAAACTACACACTTCATTTGTGCAAACAGTATTGGTCGAAAAATAATGGACCGATAAAGAAATTCCTTAGCGAAGAATATATAAGATTACCATATGTAAAAAGCTCTTAGTTTATATTGACTAAGGTTAGGTTTTATTATGCGTAAATACTGAGCTTGATATACTGATAAACTAAAACTTGAACACAGAATCTCACAACTATAATATGTTTATTAACTCATACGCGTTTCAAACAAAGTCGCCATCTTCACTGAGAATAATCAAGTATAACTACAAACAATAACTGGTTATAGTTTTTTTATTGTAGCTCGAGTTGCACTGAAGATGGCGAGCTTGTCGTTGAAATGCGTTTGAGTTAATAAAGGTATTAGTTGTGAGTTTCAGTTTTCAAGTTTTAGTCTATCACCTTTCATTATTATTTTTTAAGAGATTTTGTACGGAACATAATCTAAATTTATTTCAGTTGAATAGCTCCAATAAATCCTTGCTTAGATAATTCTTTAAGGTTATGTTTACAACTTTGTTAAAAAAAAATTTAAGAGCGACCATTTAATATTAGTGACGTAATAAGTATGGCAGTCACGGTCGTGTGAATTGGCATATTTAACTTGCAAACTGTTTATACTGTTTGCATAGCAAAATTAATATTTTTAGAAAAGGTTTAAAATTTAATGGTTAAGATTTGGCGATTATACTTGTTTTATTGATTTCGTTAGATTTGAATATAATTGCGTTTGAGCTTTTATAAAACTATTTTCGTAATTCTATGATTACGTTTGGCCGTGATTTACTCAACAAGTTTTTAGAAAATATACAAGAATAAAAAGAGTCCTTTATTTTGTATTAACGATTAAGATATTTTAAATGCATACAAACAATTAAACCTGCCACACAGATGTTTTTAGATAATGTATAACATTCCTTGGATAATTAATTTTCTAAGTGTGGTTTTATTTAAAATTTTCCACAACAAATTGTTGTTGTTGTGGTATATACTTACCATATATTTAAACATATTTTCTTTCGTCTATTTAACAATTATATAGTAAAGTATTAAAAATTACTTTAATTAATATAAATACAATATCCTATACTTAAATCGCACAATAATTACTTTTATACAGTAAAATACAATACCTCTTATTTATCCGTCAAGTGACCTCTTTTCTTCTTCTTTTAGCGTGTTTCGGGATGGCTCGAATAGGAAAAAAATTCTCGATGAGTAGAGTTTGTGAAAACATTAGAAAACGGGTAAACAACTTCTTTCTAACTGTAACTTTTAAATGTGTTCCTTTTTTATGTGTTTACGTTTTTGTTTTAATATTTTGACATCTTTTCAAAGAATGATTTTTCTGATGATAGGATAGACATTCCGAAACGCGTCAAAATAGATCACTGACGGTTAAATAAAAGGTTACGTTTTTACACTGACGGTGTACGTTACAATACACAATTAATTAGCGACCTGGATTCTAAGCAAACAAAACAATTAATACTTTGTTTTATAAATTTACTTAAATTAGGACTGTCTTAGGATTTTAAAATCATTGCACTTCACAATGAATATGTAAATGAAAAAAATAATTCCATTTAGTTGACAAAATAAGATGTGAAAAGTAAAATCAAATTTACATTCGCTCGGTAGACCATTTATTCTGTCAATCCTAACGATTACCATTTTGATAATATTTCATAATTCTGTCTCACAATAAACTCTATTAACGAAATGTACTTGTATGTTTTGAAGCAGGAAAAGTTCGTTCAGGAAAACTACTTGGCTGTAGTGTAATAAGAGTTGAGGTAATCTCATTTCTACGGTTTCTTACTTACAAACTCGTGTATGAAGTTTTCCTAATCACCATCTATAGATATTGATTTATCGTTTACTTCAGTAGAAGTCGGTTGCCTTTATTTAACTTCAACATTTCCAGAATCGTTTATTGAAAAACTTGCATCTTAAATTTTAAAAAAAATTATTAAATTGCAAATTTTGGCGGCGGTAGATTTCAATTAGTGTTCTTTTATACGTTGCTTTGATTAGGTTTCTTAAAGTTTATTATTATAATTTTTAAGATACAATAATAATGCATTCTAAACTAACGAAAATTGAAACAAATTTAACTACATAAAAAAAGAAAAACTAACCTACCCTATCGTCATGGTCTTGAGAATGAAATAAGATTTGTCAAGAGTTCGTAATGAAAAAAAAATATATATATATATAATACATCATACAGCCATACTAAATCTACGAACTCATGTAATCCTAATTTTTTTGTTAACCACAAATCAAACTAATAATAATAAAAAAATTGAGCAAATATGTTTAATTTTGAAAAGTTTATTTAATTGACATAATATTTTATGTGTACTCCAAAATCATAGACCATTGTTTGTCATGCAAATTTCCCCAATTTTATCTCTTTTACGACACAGTTTTAGAATAAACAGCAGTTTTCTGGGGTTTTACAGATTTGCAGATGCGTTATCTCAAAACTATGAAGAAAAGATTGTAAATACAATAAAATGTGATGGACAAATTTCTGAGAATTTTAAGGACGTATTCAGCATACAATTCGTTTGGTACTAAACGTTAGTTTTGGTTTTCAATGTTTAATTAAGAGTGAAGAGTATTTTAATTGCTATTAAGAGTGAATAATTATTTTCAAATTAAAAATTCAATTCAAGTTTTGCAATTTTGATTGACTGAAATTACCTTCAACTGAAATTTAATTACAACAGTTATTAAAAAATAGTAAAGACTTTATACAATTTAGTAGACATACTAACATTCAAATAGTAGAGCTATTTTATTTTGAGTTTAAAAATGTGCGGTCTTAGGATGCATCAAATCTTTGGAAAATATAAACTCAGCTTGCTTTCTCATTACGTTGTGCACTGTCAGGTAACTTGAAAGAAGATTTCGTATTGACCTAAATAAAAAGAAGGAATGTTAGTTCTGTTCAAATGAAACGACTGTAACAGGATTACGTGCAGAATATGCAGCGGGATGAACATAATGCAGCGTGTATTCCATGTTGGGTTATTTCAAAAGTATAAGATTTGTTGTAAAAGGTCAAACTTTACACTTCGTTAAACAAACATATTTATAGTGGAGGGAAATTAGTCCATAAAAATATGAAAAGTCATGTAACCGGGAAGTTGAATTTTTTGTATACGTGCAAATAGGTCGAAACCAAAATTCTCAGCAAAATATTACTGTGGCTTTGCAAGAAAAGTGCATTGTGATGCATTTTTAGTGCATCGCTACACAATTTTTACCACGATTTTATTAACTCGCTTTCTTGTCTGTCTGTTTGTTTGTATGTTCGGTACAAATATTGAAATCTATTTTAATTCCCTATGAGCAAGAAACTTGAAACTTGAAACATAACTCAGAACTTTCTGACAAACATTGAGGAGATCGATTGCTCAAAACCCACTGGCAATACAAGTTCAGATCTGTAAGATAATGCAATATTAAGTCGATTTCTTGTCTGTTCGGTAAAAATTGTGCAATTGAATAAACAACTTCCCGATGAGCTAGAGACTTGAAACTTTATACACCGCTCAGAACTTTATGACAGACAAAAATTGAGGAGCTCGTTTGCTCAAAACTCACTAGCAATACACGCAATACGATAAGTGAGTCATATATTTAAAATTGGTAACCAAGAAGGGTCTGGAATTAATTTGTTTTAATATTTAAATACAAATTTTATAAAATGAATTTTGCTTATTTTTTATTTTATTTTCCAGAAAAATAACAATCAAACAAATTTATATATTATAACAAAGGTATAACAATTTTCTATTTCAGATATTATGATCAGATAAAGAGAATAAACCAGAATAGATAATAGTAGTAGTAGCTGTAATTAAGAAAACTCACACAATAGTTCATATACATAATTTGCAGTGCAATCAAATTATTAGTAACTTGCATGCATCCATTATCTTAGGTATTGCTGTGCCACTCTTTGTTGTTTTAAAGTATTTCAGGAGGTTGTAAATATGTATGGAGAAATTAGTTTATACTTTTTAGTAAGTTTTACAAGAATGGTTTATTAAAAAGAAAATTAATTATTATATTTAGCTTTCTAGTCTTGCGTGTGAAAAATTTTGTACGATAGAGTTTAAAAACGCATTTACTGTCGTATTTTTGTAATAATGTTAATTATTTAATGTCAATGGAAAAAGTTGGAAATTTAATTCATTAGAAATATTAGAGATTAAGAGATTATTTTGTAAATACTCCAACATTTTACTAATTGGTCAGGTAGAATTTATGTCAAATTTGCCTCTTCTGAAATACTTGTCTGCCTTATATAGACCAGTAGACAGAGCAAAAAAAGTGGGGTCTGCTGGAAAAAATTTCGAAGTTAATGAAACTTTTACAGGTTGTTTGGGGGTGCTGTGGGATGACTCTGTCAAGTTTTCCAACTCGAGGACCCTGTGCTAATTTTGGGGGGCCGAAAAACTTCAAAATTTTCGGACTTTTATTGGTTTTTTGCTTATAACTTCTAAACTAAGCCGTTTTCGACCTAAGGTTCAAGATTATGGGTTGGCAGTAATTACAGTAGTAGGGTAACACGATAACATTGAAATAACTACACTACACAAAAAAAAGGCACTTGGTCGACGGCCCCCCCCCCCCCGCATGTTCCAACATGTCGATATTGATGAGTGATTACCATAATTACTGTAGAAATGATAGTTAGAGGGCCAATTTTGAGAAAATCTCTCACAGTTTTATCACGCTCGTCAGTGGTTTAGAAAAGAAAAATTTCTAAACGATGATTACACAAGTAAATATATGTTTTGAAAGAAATTGTAAATACAAAAAATAAATTTTGAAACATTACCTTTCCAAAGGTATTTGTTTTTTTGAGATTGGAATGTTTTTAGTGGTTGAAAAATATTCCATACAATCACGCGTTACAAATGTATTCTAGCGGGACGGAGTGACTGCATTATAGTGAAGTCGGCCGGTTGTAGGGTTTTGCCATTTTGAGAAAATCTCTCTAACTTTGATCGGCTGTATCTCGGTTAATATTAGGGTTAGGAAGAAGTTTAAGGATACCTAATTGTAGAAAATTTACTTCTCTACAACTTTGGTAAGAAATGTTGTGGTCTAAAACGGCTTAGTTTAGATGTTATAACCAAAAAACCGATAAAAGTCCGAAAATGTTGAAGTTTTTCGGCCCCCCCTCAAAATTAGCACAGGGTCCTCGAGTTGGAAAACTTGACAGAGTCATACCACAGCACCCCCAAACAACCCGTAAAAGTTTCATTAACTTCGGAATTTTTTCCAGGTACAATGTACATATCTACTGGACTAATATGTCTCCGGCACCCTTCCACTCCCTTTCGATTTACTTGTGTTTATTAGTTAAGTAACAGTTCTCCGTTGTAATATTTATTTATTCCTTGTTAAGCTGCCTTGTCAATGCAGTCACTGGAGGAACCATGGTCGGTAATACTAAATAACATTTCCATAATTTACTAAATATCGTGTGTTTGTTTTTTCTCATTTAAAGCAAGTATTATTTTAAATACAGTAGTGTCAAAATAATTTTCAAACTTTTGTAAGTTTAAAAGTATATATTTCAATTCATTATGAACCAAATGCCTAGAATGCTTTGTGATGAAACTATAAGCAGAGGGAAAGTTCGGTAGATGAGTCGTTGTAAACAATGTGCTGGATTGTCGCAGTGCTACAGTAACGCATTAAGGTCTCCGCTAATGCAGGGTCAAAGCGCTTTATTACAATGGAAATACAGTATCCACTTCGTCCGTCGTTAGTGTAGGCTAACATCATGTTAAACATTTTTCAAAAAGAGAAAGATTTTATTATATAATAAAGCACAACCTGCTTCATGGTATTAGTGTAAAACATGTGTTGTTACTGTTTATGTTTTATATCCTATTGTATCATTTGTTTTTATTATTATTAAAGAATTTCCATAGGAAATATGAGCTATAGCTGTGTTTTCAATGATGAGACATAACTTCGGGGTGTTCAATGAGCACCGATCATGGTCCCCATAAAACTATCCGGATCCCATAATCCGGATCCTAAAATACATATACGAGTACAGAGTGTTTCAAAACTCTCTACCGGTATTTTGATGCATTGTTTCTGGGCCAAAAGCAAATCTAAATATCACAATGAAAATATCATGTGAAAGACCCCAGTTACACACACAGGTGCCATTTTTGTTTTTTCTCTTATTATTTTGTTTGTTCGGAAACTATTAAACGCATAATTTTTTAATGTTGCATACAGTATTGTAACAATTAGGAAAAACACTCATTGTACTAGCAACTATCCGAGAACTTGTTCGGGGAAAACCCATCAAACATCAAACTGCTCTAAAAAATTTTACTCAAACCCAACGGAACGAATATAACTATTCTGCCCTGTGTCTGTCATATTGACTTGGAACGACCTTGTTTCAAGTAGCTGATTGTGACAGCAGTAAAACTCTTTGTGCTTGAGCATAGTCTTCGAGCAAATCGTTCAGCGTACATTCTTCGTGCCTCAGAAGAGTTTGCTAAAGCAGCTCCATGCCTAAAATGCATATCACAATACTCTCCATTGGTGTAGTTGGCCATGACGTACTTTTTAAACAATGGTTATTATTAAACGTAGTTATTATTACACTAATAAACAATGCATGTAATTACTAAGCTTTTTACATATTCTAACCTACGAATAAACTGTAATAGGTTAGAAGCAAATAACAACAATTAATATTTTCATCAGCTGGATATTGTGTTAAAATTTGAAACAGCTGATAAACAGTTGTTAAAACCATATTTAGGTGGTTGTAAGGATATTAGCCACGTACCTCGGCAGAACTGCAACCTGCTAACAACAGCCTCACACCATAAAAAGTAGCAAATCTTTTTTCGATCTTTAAAAATGAGGTATCATTTGAATTATTATAAATATACCTAATAAAAAGTTATTCATGTATACTTTTGATACAATTGTCCATTTTAAATTTATTCCGATAAAAAGATTTTAAATAGCCGCAATTTTGGTTTTGGATTTATGGTAAATATAGATTTTTATTTTTAGGTTTTATATTTGTTATAAAACTGTACGCAAAATTTCAAAATTATACTTTGAATAGTTTTTGAACAACAACATAATACGTAAAAAATAAAAATGGCACCTGTGTGAGTAACTGGGGCTTTTTGGACGATTTCAATATGATATTTATATTTGATTTTGACCCAGAAACTATGCCTTCAAATATTGGTAGAGAGTTTAGTATATTGGTATATATATGTATTTATCTGCTTACACTCAAATAAAATTTGGTAAGCACGTTGGATTTCTGAGTGGGTCAGACGAGTTTCTTAGTCAATAACATCCAACAAATAGAAGGACTTTTTTTGACTGGAAGTAACATTTTTTTAAAATTTGTCGTAATAGAATTAAATGCTTTTGGGGATTTATTATTAAAAATTACTACACGAGTCCGCAATCCGAGGCCGCATGTTCGATGTGGAAACTCTCAAAACGAGCGGAACGAAGCAGGGCGTGAGTCGGGGATGAAGGCTGAGGTGTAAACAAATTCTACTTAACATATAAACTTAATTTTGGAATTTGATAGAGTAAAACTTGAACCCAAAATCTCACAACTAAAACGCTTTTCAACGAAAATGTCACCATCCTCAGTGATGTACGAGGATGTTATAGTCAAACTATAACTCGTGCATCACTGAAGATGGTGACTTTGTCGTTGATACGCGTTTGAGTTAATAAACTTATTAGTTGTGAGATTTTGTGTTCAAGGTTTATTCTATCAAGTCTATCTTCTCACAAGTCAAGCTCAATATTTATTTATTTATTTTGGAAATCAGCTCAAATCACGTCAGCGGTTCAACTGCGTTATTATTTCCATATAAAGAGAAACCTTTCTCATTTCGATTTGACGAAATATTGTGATTGACAGTGTTAGTGACAGTGATAGTTAAATGACACTAGTCAGCGCCAGCGTCTGAATTAGAAATTTGTAATAACACACTAGAAAAGCCTCAACAATATTACAATACTGAGAACAACCATACATATTAAATCTGCCCATCTGTACAAGTATATCCATTATTCTGTATTTATTTGTGTACTATCTGGTACTTTCGGATTCGCTCGCAAATGTGATTAAATAAATAAAAGGATAATCGGGCAAATATCGAGCCACACCATTTTACACGTAATTAAATACAAATATTGCAGATCCGAATTCCATTGTACTAAAACCCATAGTGAGTATTGTACAAATCGTATATTTCCCTTTTAGGCTATAAATGATAAAAATGATAAAAGGCTGTAAATGATTAGCTATGAAGAAATACAAATCAAGTTTTCCAACAGTTTTTTACTCAGTAAACCTCAAGTAACTAACTTGAGTAGGCCTAAGCTTTACAAATCAGGTAGATGTGTGATTCACATAATAAGTAAATTTTACTTACAATATTAGAAACGAAACATTATTTGCGCCTTAGATGCAAATAATCTAAATGTAATTGTTTTGCATTTACTTCATATAAATAATGCATAATATGCTCCCAATTTAAGATCTCTAGCTCCATAGCAAGGGCAAGTTATTATTTATTTTTAAGGGTAGTTTTCCCTTTTCACCAATTAGACTCAATCAAAATGCAAATGGTTTATATTTCTTATTCATCACCTAAGAATAATATGTGCCCAATTTCAGTTCTATAGTTTGTAGGAAGTTAATGGAATTTACATTTGTTGTATAGGGGTAGTTACCTCATTTTGACCCCTAGTAAAATTTTTATAATAAATGCAATTTAACTCTCTATCTTCAATTTTGGTAAAATAAAGAAATGTATTGTTTTAGAGGTTGCTATTCCGGTGTTCATCCCTTAAACGCAAATAATAAAAATGCGAGATGTGTCATTTTTTTATCATATTATAAAACCAACTGTGAAAAATTTTACCTCTTCATTCTCATGAGAAATAAAGGTGTTTTGTTTTAGGATAGTTACCCCGTTTTAAACCTTTAAATGTAAGTAATTGGATACATTTTTACGTAACACTCCCGGCACTAATAAGGGCAATCTGTGAAATTTTCCGTGAAATATATCAAGTAGTTTTTGAGCCTATAGACGACAAAAAAAGTTAATTTTTAATAAATAGATTAAATTATTTTTTTAAATTGAAATTCGCATTACAGTAACATTGCACTAAAATAAATAATCTAATTAGACCCATTATAACATTGTAGGAGTTCTCTGTTTGAAATTATGATGTAGAAATGTGGAATATTGTTATTAGTGTTTTTATTTTATCACATAAATGACGGCAAATGTCTATGGGAAATCACTAGAAACAAAATTATTGGAGTTATTGCGTTATTGCAAATATGTAATAGGGTTCTGTAAAAAGCATTACACTATTATCAGAAACATTGTTAAAATAAATCTAGTTTAGAATTTAACAATAGTTAAAAAAGTATACATTTAAAACTCACTCTTCACTTTAATTTGGAGTCTTGATATTAAAGTATATTACATTAACATACAACAATAAATTCGCTGAACTTTGTGTCAAGATAATAACAAATTTTATCGCTACTTTAATTTGTTAATTTTAATGGAAGACAATAAAATGAGCTGAAATAAAATTTGTAAGTTTTAGTGTATTTCTGTTTCAATGGATGGGTTTCGACCTGCGTGTGCTGTGTACGTCTGGCAGAAAAATCGTTACTAAACGTTTTCTTTAACACAAGGAAACGGTTCTGTATGATTGGAAGGGGGAGAAGATGATGTAGTAAGGTATTTATTGGGGCGAAGAAGGGTAGGTGCAGTGCGATAAGACTAAATTGTATATGTGTATTCGATTTGCAAAATAACAATATCTAAACATTTTTTATGCTATAGACTTTCTTTATTGATTAAGAAAGAAATTTAAAGGATACTATATAGTTGTTCAACTTGCTGAACGCGGCAATTCAAATATAGGTAAAGAAATTGGCAAAGAATATTTAGAGGTAGAGAACAAGACATTGCGAAAAATATTCTGTTCGGTTTGAAGCAGTACACATCTTAGCGTGATATTAATACAGCTGCACATATTCAGCTCAGTGATGATCTTAAAATGTATGTCCATAAATACTGTGTATAGATTTAAGAGATGTTAAAAACTTAATCTGTTTAATATATTGTCTATTTTGAAAAACTTCATTTTTAGAAAGTCATAATTTTGGTAGTGACCATATACCAAATTTTGATGGGAACATAATTAATAAGACGCATCATCGATTGAAATTTTTTTCCAAATGTGTGTTCTTTCAGTCAGTGACAGAACTATGACAGAATAAACCTGGAAAGTTTAGCTCGTTATTTGTTCATAAATGTTTAGTCACAGACACAAAAGTAAGAAGCCTAAAATAAGCACAAACATAGGCGTAACCAAGACGACCGTATGGGGGGTTAAAACAACGAGGGGGGGGATTTCACCCTAAAACCGGCAAATCGCACGTTTTGAACGATCACTCCCGGCTACGACAATACATTTGTAACGAGTGATTGTATCAAATATTTGACCCACTAAAAATCTTCCAATCTCAAAAAGACGAAACCATTGGAAAGGTAATGTTTCAAACTTTAATTTTTGTATTTACAATTTCTTTCTAAAAAGGAAATTTACATACGTAACAGTCGTTTTAGTTTTGAGTTTTCTAAAAGCAAATGTCACGCGAATGAAATACGCCGAAATGACCGTTAATTTCCAGTTCTATGTCCCCCCCCTACAGCCCGGCCAGTATTTTTCTGAGTTATATCTATATACTGATATGTGCATCACACTTTCCCCTATCTAAAACTGCCATCCAATCAAAACTCTGACAAATAGTTCAAACGTTTTGGGGCGTTTTGTAGACCTTTGCAATTGCTCAGTTTTTCTATTACACGTGATATCTGTGTGATAGAAGTATATTTTTAGACATATTTTGATATGTACGTGTAGAGAATGTTTCAAGCTAACATTTCCTGTGAACCAAATATGTTTTGCTCGAAAGGTTTGTTGTTATCTATGAGCGTGGGAATGAGATTGACGCTCTCAAACCAAGGCTTTAATTTCAATTAACGGTTATTCCCCATACAGCTTCATATCCGACCGTTTCTATATGAGTGGGATGTTTCTATATTTCTCCTCGCTTTTGTTATTCAAATAATTCTAAGTCAAACACTTTTATGAAAAGATAATTTACAAGTATACAGTTCAATTCTTTGATTTATTCTCTACCCTTTGTTATAATAATATTTCATTTTTGGGCAAAGTATATTATATTCCTAAATTACGTTTCAAACTTGGCATAGTTTTGATAGCAGTCTTGTAGTAGGAACATAAAAACTGGTGTTTTCAAAATAAGAAATTTGAAATTGATAAATATTTTTATACAGTTCTATTTAGAACTAAATTACAAAACTTTTTTATATTTATGGAAAAAATTAAAAAAAAATGTTTACTACTTTTTAAGTAGATTGAAGTTGACTTTTACCTTTCGTAACTGAACATTTTTTGCTTCTTGAGCTAATAACTTTGTAAATTTTACATCTATAATTTTTTACTAGCATATATAAGCATATATAAATTCTTTGAACCTTTCTCCACAAAAAAAAACTGTGGAACACTTTTGGATTATGGTTCATTTACTATTTTTGGCGAATTTTTGGAAAAATGCTTGCAAACGACAAAAAATAAAATTTCGTTAACATTGCCGGTTCTAGGGTTAAATTAAGATGCAAAATAACACGTTTTAGGCTTCCCAAAAGTACTTTAAAACGATATAGGTATGTATAATTTTCCACTTCTAATTATGATTCAGTATTAACTTTAGAATAATTTAGAATAGCAACCATGACTCATCCCCCGCCAAATATTTCCTTGCGATGCCTCTAACTTCATAGGCTTGGAACACACGGAGATTTTTTTTACTAACTGTGGATTACCGTCCCCGCTCATAAAAAGCCTCATTGGGATTCATTAAACTGAAGTTAATAACTTCATTCACTTCATTAATAACGAAGTGTGTTATGTAATGTATTATTTATTTTAATGTTTTATTCATATGAACAGACAGCAACTCTCGCTTTATTGTTATTCCATCGCCGGTTGAAAAGGAAGCAAAAAATATGCTTATTTTCGTTCGTTCAATCAATAAATAAAAGAAGAGAAGATTTTGGAGCACTCTACACTGTGTTCAATTATTTAAGAATGTAGGTTTCGTCATTTGACGAACTGCACACGAGGCTGAAGGATAGTATTCTACGAAAAAAACAGTAAAATAAAAAAAATTGGCGTGTATTTGGTCACATTCGCCACTGTTTCAGCGGAGAGATGGAAAATCCATCGATTGTAATGACAGCGAGCGGTTGCACAGCTACCGTCAGCGGCAAATAAACAGATCGTTTATTTTTCCGACGAATGTGTTGCTCTAATACTCTCCTTCGCGCCACTGTTGATATGACGGCGACGGCAAATAATCTGTGGCGGAAAACACCGTGTGCTGACTTTAGAACACTATACTTTAATACACTACACTGCATCTATATAAAATAAAGTGTCAGTGCCCAATTCAACCAAAGATAATGTCAGCAATATATTGATAATTTATTGTAGCTTAACATTTGCATAGGTGTTGAAAACAAGTTAGGTATTTTAATATAAACAAAGTCCGAAATATTTTTTCAATGGGGGGGTTATAACCGCCAAACCCCCCCCCCCCCCTGGTTACGCCTATGAGCACAAATAGTAAACAGAATTGATTTACACTTCCTTAAAGGTTAACAACTCAAAAAGTCACTACTGAAACAAAAATAAAACTTTTCCAACATCTCAAATCCCATATGATTCATGAAAAAATACTAGCTCGTATTTAAACGAGCAATGTTGAGCAGCCCAAGATAATCGTTCGGTCTTATACTCGGAACTTCACACATTACTGGCGACTAAATAATGTTTGTCCAACAGATTACCATGTCTACAACAATAAAACCACTGAGATAATGGACAGAATGGATAACGAGTTTTCAGCTTCAGAAAACAATCTCTGTTATTTATATTTAACAGTGGAAAACTAACCTTAAATTGATTTGTTGTCAAGTGTAATACATTTTCGGATGACTTGTTCATTGTATTACGTAATATTTCTAGAGCTGTAGATGTCAGTCTGTTGACTGTTCATACAAAACTAATATAAAATGTCAAATCCTATCTCAATCACTCTATTTAAGCTGTGTTTTTACTACCCTTGTTTATTTCTCACCTTTAATAATGATGGAAATATGTAATCATGTCTGACAAAAATGTTACCTTGGGTTAAAATTTGCACTGCTTTGGATTTGTTTTCCCCATCCATTGTAAAAGTGTATTTTGAATACAAAAATAAACTTAAAAGTATTATTTATTTATGGCAGAATAAGTGGATCGTTTATAAATGTAATTTATTTTAGTAATGGTCTGTCGTACAATCCTTGTTTTTCGTCGTTGTTAAATGAAGGTCCATAATCAAAGATGTTACAGATCAATAATATTAAAGGACCTGGAAGTTCTCCCTCTTTGTTTGCAATTGAAAAGCAAAATTTCTAAATTTATGTTTAATTTCAGTAGTGCCTTCTTTATTTAGGACTCCTAACTGACCACTTAAATACTAGAAGTTATTCAAATTTTATTTTTATAAAGACGTTTTTTATTTTCATAATCTTCGAATAGCTCTCTTCTAGAAACGGTAATTTGACATGAAAATAATTAAGCACATTCTGAAAGTACAAACAGTTGCAAATAAAACAGTTATAAACAAATTTAAAACATTAAATCAAACACTTTTACCCAACATTCTAAGGGAATAATGTAATTTTAACCTTTATCAAGAAAATTATTTCATATTATTGGACATTTTTTATTAGTAATCATTAAACATTTTAAAAATAATTTATACAATAATTAATGCAGTTATTGTTTCTACTTACTAGTTTAGGGGCACACAAGCTACTGAAGCCTAAATAACAATGACCTAAATAGTAAATGAATGACGGTTTTGTGTCGCCTGATGATGAAAACTTAGAAACCGCGGTAGCCTGTACGAGGTGAATGAAATAGACCACGCAAGAGTGTATTTTAGTTAAAAACCTTACTACATATAAACATGTGGTCCGGTGGCTATACTGCAATAATGAATTGTAAGTTCAATTTAATCTTTGTTTATGCAAACTAGTTTTGTTATTTCCTTCTATAAACATTCTTTATTTAATTCAGCCGATAGATAATAGTTAAGGGTCTGCTCCAGTAAATGAGAAAGCAACTGGAAACGCAAGAGCTTCTCACTATATCCCTATCTAAACAGTGCAATTTCACGCAGCTGAACGCTTTGACATTGCCTAATTTCAAACCATTTTATAAGTCTATCTTTTGTAATTGAGAGTTGAAAAATAAACTTAATATTCTTTATAAAATTTCGGATGCGGCTTGCAAATTATTTATCATTATTAATATTTTATTGTGTTAGGAAAAAATTCAAACTTTGTACTTACAAAGTGGCAATAACAAATCAAAAGCATTAAAAAAAAGTAAAATGCAAAACGGATGCGTATTGTGACTGTGCTAAAAATGAGACCTTGCAAACAATTTTATGATAAAAAATAAACGAAATAACTGGTTTGAAATTTAACATTGCTCTTATGGGATACAAATCCAAGATGGCCGATACTACAGCAGACCCTTAAGGTACTGATCCATCCACGTCTAGGCACCAGTGTGTTTTTATGTTACTTTAATTATGTTGTGTACAAAATTTGAGTAACTAGTTAATTAACAGCAGAATACAAAATACAGAACCCACCAAAATAAACAAAGCTAAAATTTGTATAGTTTTAAATGTTCTAAATTTAGAGAGTATACAAAGTAGAAGGAAGATGAAAAGTTTAATCTTTAATTTACACGTGTTCTATATGACCTCCATTAAGTTTTAGGTAACTCCCGTAGCGAACATGTTGGGTGAAAAGTGGTTTCTGTATGAAGTATCTGGTTATTTCTTCGCAAATCTCCGCAATGTTAGTCGAAGGCTCACTTCGGAAGATGCTTTCCTTCATCATTCCCCAAATAAGCATCAAGTGGTGAAAGATCGGGGGAGTGACATGAGTATGGAAAGTGTGTTCCTTGGGAAATCAGGCGGTTGTCAACTTTTTTTAAAGTAAAGCAATAGTGGGCTACAGTGGTGTGACTGGTGGCGCCATCTTGCTGGAACCGCTGGAACCAAAAGCCAGACTGTTTTTATTGCACTAAAATACCTCTTCAGATCTCTTGCAAAAGGTTGGAGGATGTTCTCTCTGATACGTCCCGGGTTTACAGTAACAGCATTCCCGTTATCATCTTTAACGAAATACGGACCCAGTATGCAGCCCTCTCCTTGAATCAGTGAACCATACGGTCACGCGCTCACTATGTTGTGGTTTCTCTACGACATCGTCAGAACGTCGAAATAAAGGAATATATATTGTTTGCATGTTGATGAAACTGTTTAGGTGTACATGACTTTCATCTAATAACCATACACTTTGTAAGAACCCAGGGTTTTCATATTTAATTGCTACTTTGTTTTTTTGCCCCCCTTAAAGCTATGGTTCCACAGACTACGGAATGTTCGGCGTGCGTTGCGAAATTTTCCGCTACAGAGATTCCGCCACGTAAAATCCGGAGCGGTAGTTCATGTGACTGCGTAATAACGTTGCGGAAACTCAGTTGTGTCCAAACTGACGATTATGGATAGGAAGAGGAAAGCACGCGTGGCTTTGATGCTTTATGATGATGTTGTCGGTCTTTTTCTCTTTATAAGTGCCAACTCATAGTGATCGGAGTGATATTTATGAGAATCGTGACAGTGAAGGAGCTTACAACATACTCGTTTGTAAATATTTTGGTAGACAATAAACCGAAATTTAAGCGCTATTTCTGTGTAACCTAAATTTTTTCTTCTAGGTTAAAGTCATAAACAATTTTCTCTGTTGCATTCAAAATTGCGCCTTTTTTAGCGTTTTTTTATAATCCGGGTAACTTAAATTCTACAATACTTCATGGCCAGACAAAAACTCAACAAGTTCCTCCTCTTCGGTCGATGAAAAACGTTCATCCTATTAATGATGCATTAGATAATATAATTACAATAACTGCCGTCACAATATCAGATAGATCCTCTCCGCTGGCGGATTACGGACTGACACTGCTCTCAGACCAGTATGATATGTCCGCAGTGCGAAACCGAACATTCCGGTCGCGTAAACGGACTTCAGTGGAACCGGTCACCGGGAACTACATTCCTAAACAAACTGGTGTCGTTATAATTACGCAGCAGAAAATTTCCAACCTCACGCCGAAAATTCCGCAGTCTGTGGGACCATAGCGCATTTAAAAGTTTGATCAGTTAAAGAAACAGTTTTTTGTCTTTCTATTAGTACTGCAGGTCACCCACATCTGCACTTATACCAATCAATAGTTTTATGTCAACACTTGTTTCTGAAAATAATGTAACTTTTTCTAAGTTTTAGTGTAAATAGTGAAGTTATAACTTAAAGTCTCTAGTCACAGTATGTTTACCATCATTCATCATTCTATTAGTACAATGTGCTTCGCTTGGCAGTACTACTCTTTTTGTTAAAAAAAGGTCTTCAACTGCAAACATATATCAGCTGAGTGGCGTATTGAAACGAGGCGAGGTAGAAATATGAATTTCAAATTTGGCATACTGACTTTGTCATCCCTTTTACATTCGAATTGTATAAACCAGGAAAACAACCTTATAACTTTTATTACATAACTTTCAAGCGAACATTGAGTGGACTTTTACTTCAAGGACTTCAGTCCGTAGCTAACCTAAAACTTATACGAAGGGAATGTTGGAAACACTCAGAGGCTTTATTTATTTTGGTGTGTCCAACTTTGTGTAATCCAATAAACTCTCACGGACGGTGTAAAGTTAGACGAAAGCAGGAGTAGTAAAATAATACTGTGTCAGCAGAAAAACCATACTGTTGAACCTTGCACGTGTGAAATTACGTTCTCATTTCGATTAAACTAAAATTGGAATAGATAAAATCTACGTAAACAACACAAGTGTTGTAAGAAAATATAATCGATATATTTCTTCATAGTTTAGTAAATTTTCAATAAATTTAAAAATTTCCGTAAATAAAAACTACTGTGTTTTTCAGATATCTTCATTAATTTTGTTTTGTAATACTGATATTATTGAGAAAATAAATGTTAATAAGTAAACAAAATTTAAAGACGGAAAGGAAAATTGTAACGATAAAGAAAACGAGTCATTCCTTAGAAAAGAAAATATTTGTTTTCGTCCAGTGTTTACAATTTACTAAGAACAAAAATGTTTACTAAGAAATATCTGATGAATTCAACAATAATTACACAGTTTGTTTCCATTTTTAAAATAGTCAAGTAATGTACTTGTGTGTTTTCCAACAGGAAAAGCTTCTTCAGGAAAACTACTTAGCTGTGGCGTAAGCAGTGTTGAGGTAAGTCCATTTGTATGGCTTCTTCTATAAAAACTAGTTTAGTAACACACTGCATTATAAATAGATTTACGAATTTGTTTTCAATAATATTCGGGGAGACTCTTAACTACAGCAAACCTTCTTTAATATTTTATAAAGAAAGTATATTTTTTAAATACGGAATAAGTTGTTTTAAAATGTATGAGTTCCAGATAAGTTTCTCGAAAGCTTAACAGTTCTGATGGACCCACACAATATAATTGAAAATTTATTGAATTATTTACCTTTATTGGACATCAACTAAAATGAATATCCGAGACATGTGTGCATATACTAGATTTTGTAATCACAAGGTAAATATTTTAACATAGGCGTAAGATAATCTTCACCTAGGGGCTTTTTGAGGTTTCAACTTAATACAAATTGATGGTCTCGAAAAGATAGTTAGTTGTGTTTATATATGTAAGGTTGCAAAAACTAGAAATAGAGTTTCGAACACTATGGTGTCATTATCAGTTTAAAACTCCTATTAAAGTTGACCGTGACTAGAACCTTTCAGGAAACTCTAAACTAAATTTCCTTTCTAGATGAAACTAAAGTGTAACAGACGTCCCTCTAAGTGTTAATAAAACAAAAATAAAATGATTCAAGTATGTTTGACTATTAGCTGAACACTTACGGCATGGGATCAAAGCACTTGTTGTCAAAGCACTTGTTTCTTTTATTTCTGCGAATGTATTGCCTTGTATTACTGCCCTAGAAATTACACAAACAAAATATATACATTTTAATAAAAACAAAGTTTTATTACATAAAATAAATGTTTTCGTCAAAGTAGTTATTTTTTCGATTTGTAGTATCTAAAATTACGAATTTTAAGAAGACGCTGTATCTGGTTTTGAAAGAGTTCAGTGATGAAGTGGTTACCAAAGCGATTTTCATTTGTTTTAGATAACTATATTTGAGAGAATATTGTACAGTTATTACATTTTCGCTGTTCTATATTATTACATTGTCTGTTTTACATTCCTTCAAAAAGTCTAAATATCTACGTTCATTTTGAAATTTGCGATATAGACGATTGTCATTTTGAAAAAAAAGGTTTTGGAATCGTAAAATCTCAAATAATGTTTTGCACATTTATTTATTAATAATTATATTCTGTCTTGAAATATTTATCGTTATGTTGTTATTTTATTAGCAAAGTTTATAATTTTTTGTGTTATTTTAAATTATTATTTTTGTAAACTTAATTCAGTTCAAAATTACATGTTACACTAATAAAATGATATTATATAATATTTCCAAAACGAGTTGATGTAACCATTATTGTGATTTCTGGTGAGAAATCACTATTATAATATAAAGGTATTCACAACGATGGAGATGACAAAAAACTGATGAAACTAAAAAGAAACAGGTGACTGGGAGAGCGTAAGCTTAAAGAGGTATTTATCGAGGAACAAACCTATGACAGTGGTCATACAGTGGTATTTCGTTGCTCTATCAACGATATAAAAGATACCGAGCTAGTTTATTTGCTTTATTCGGTACTAGTGGACTACGCCCCCTACTCGTTTCTCTCACACAGTATTGTACACTCTGATATTTCACTGAAATGACGATTGATTATGACAGAGGAACTTGGCCGGGGTATGGTGATGAGGGAGCGATATCCCGGATCATGACGCATGCTATCCTACAGGCCATGTTTTGGCTTAAATGATTGGATTTTTTTTATAATAAAGCAGTATAAACGTAACCTAAAAAGCTGTTTGTTGTAAAAAAAAAAAACAATCCTAAATTTGCAAAGTATTTACTTAACTATGGTAGTGAATGTAAATTCTTTCAAGAAATGTGTTGTGTTAGTATAGGCCAGACTTAAAATTGTGTTAAAATTTTCATTCAAATCAGCTGTTTTATTTATAATAGGTAGCAACATTTTTTTGAATTGTAATATATTAAGCCTTTTTGTTGACTTTTGTTTGTGTTTGCCTTTATTTTGTTAAATTAACCTAAAAAAGCTATTGGTTGTGCTGAATAATACAGTGATTCTAAATTTGCTAAGTTATTTGCTATGGTAATGAATGTAAATGCAAACATACGTTGCTAAGATTTTGATCTGAATCAGCTGTTATAAAGAATGATATGTTATAACATATCATAGTTATAACCCCATAGTTTCACCATTTTTCGTTTTAAAATCAGAATGTTGCAATATTCTTTCTTATTATGCGTCTTTGACCTCTTAAGAATATACTTTAGAATTTTCGCATTTTTATCTTAAGTAGTTTGCTGTACGTTGATACTATGACAGTCAGTCAGTTTGCCAGGGCACAGCGGCTTATATAGATAGATAAATATTTATGAAACACATCAAACTGCACTCTATCGGAAGTTTCGACAAACAGATAATGGCCTAAGCTGCGTATATAGGCACTAGCCACGTTATACCTTTAAACGTATTTCTTCATGATCATAACGCATAAACAAACATTTTTGGTAAGAGGGCGGAAATAAAGCGAGCAGTGGTTTACTAGCTTTAAGGCCGACATGTTTTGATTAGTAAAGTTATCTGTTTTTCGATTTTCGATTATTTTACAACATTTTACTACAATATTTAATTAACACCATTGGATGTATACAGTTCGTCATAGTACAGTTACAGTAGAAATGCATTGACGTACGGTGAACGTCATAATGCGATACCGCAGAGATTGCGCTATGAGTACACTGCAGTAGATTGAGTGATAGGACCAGCGAATGTAGCAGTGAACGATTCACTCAGATATAACTTACTGCAACTAAACCAAATCCAATAAAACTATTCGACCAACGTATTTCAATTATAATAACAGTACTCATAAAGTTTTAGAAACATAAAACAAACTAACATTAAGGGTTTTAAGACAGCAAAATCAAATTAAACTGCAAACAAGTTTACATTAATATTAGATTACATTTTACTTCTTCCAATAACTATAAAACTTTCATGCGCTCTAGATTTTATAATCGTAATAAAAGTTTTCGCTTCAATGTAATTATCTCTAACATGGTCTTACTAAATTTGGTTTTGCAATAATCTTTAAGTATATACTGAAGTAAAGTGCTCATTATTCCAGATATAACACAGGTTTATTGGCAGGAGAAATGGCACTGAGTAAAGTTTAGTAATATTTACTAAGGTCATTTTTGTACTACAATCTTTATCATCAACAGAAACACTTTTGTATATGCTTTTTCTTACCTCACTACGGTTGATACGGCCCACGGTTACCGAATAGTATAGCGTATGCGCATGGTTGTATTCTTTAAGATATAACAGCTGTTTTCATCCATCAGCTGTAATAAATCAATAAATACGCGAACCTAATAATATATCTTATATTGTGATTAGTTGTCAATGGGAATATAATTACTTACACATATGTATTACAGATTTCCCAAAAAAGGAAAATATGATTATAATTGTAGGTTATGCAAGTTAACCTTTCACTGCTGTTGGATCGGTTTAAAGTAGGCCTAGGTAGTGTTACCGAATGTAGAATGTATTGGATTCGCTAAAACTCTGTTAATATCCTCCTACATTTATCAAAGGTCAGATCAATTCCACGAGTTATTTCAAAGCGTGTATCCAAGTTACAGTTAGCGGATGATTGTTCGTATTATTCTCAACAAATTGTTTTCAAACACTTTTATTTTTCACATTGAATACAAGTTGAATATAAACTGAAAATAAACGTTTTCAGTTTCAGTACATCATATTGTGCTATATAAGTTATTTATAGTGTGTATCACGACCTTCTACTAAGTCTAAAATATTTGTACGAAACATAAATAAATTTAAAAGTCAAATGTTTTAAAAGTCAAACAAGTGTATGTACATGGTGATTCTGTAGTTAATGGAGTTAGTTCAAGTTGTGGTCATATGGTTAAAAAAACCTCTTACAAACATAAGTGCGGAAACGCTTCTTTTAATAGTTATCCATTTTGATGTTTTTAGTAAGTAATTTATAACTCTAGAACAGTTTAACAGATTGAGTTACTCGTCAATGTTTGAGAAAAAATAACTTTTTTCAATAATCCCTTTCAAAATGGCTGCTATTTAAATGAAATTAACTCAGTAACAGTAATTTTGTATACAAAATGTCAGGAGTAAATTTTTGCAGCCCGTTTCATTTAATATCCAATAATATAAATGTCAATACTATATATCCAACAGTTTTCGTAAACGCTTACTATAAAATTATCTAAGTATTATCTTTAGTATTGTATAGAAAAAACAATCCCATAAATTTTTTTTATGAATTTCCAAACTTCAACACATGCAGATACAGCCAGCACTAGAAATAACAACTATTAAATTTATATACAATTAAAAATTAAATAATAAAAACGAACTAAACAAGACATGACTATAAAAATATGGATAGGTGTTCTCTTAGCTCGGTAGCTGTCTCGAGGTCACTACTACTTAAAAAACAGAACTAGTCTCCGTCGGATGCTCCAGAAAAAAGAACAGTGAAATCAAATTAATATGAAAGAACCTAAAGTGCACCTCAGGCAATACGTTTTTATAACACAAAACTAAAATTAAATTAATAAGCAAAAACCAGCAATGCAAGTAAAAAAAACAAAACAATACTAAATAATACATTCAATCTTGTAATAATAGTACTAGTATTAGGCCTATTACAACATAAATCATTAAATTATATTATGCTTATAATACACATAAACATTAAATCCATGCAATACATGCATATGCGACACAAACAGCGTAACAATCACACATTCATAAAGAACTTAATAATTATAAGAAACGTCAACCAATCAAACGGAAAAACCAACAAACAATGCCCTCTTTATATCTCGAAATATACCTAAATGTAATCTATTGAAAAAGCCTTTACTTTAGTTGATTCAAAAACACATTCAATGTACAGTACCAGCAGATACAACACGCAACCGAAATTGAACAGGTTTTGGGGACTATAAAAAACATCTCCTACACAATTCACTATTAGGACGAGATACCTCCACCCTGTGCCTAGTTTTTTATTTAGACTTATTACTTCGCATTTACATAATACATCTCTGGAGCTACTAAAACAACACAAATAAGAGAGAGATTAGTTAAGAATGCAAAGCAAGTCACTCTGCGTTCAAATAAAATCACGTACTTTCTTGGACACGTAATTTATAATAAAGTTAAGCTTTTACAAAGTTATGGTGTAATTTAATAGTGTATATTAAGTTGCATAAGAAATTTTACAGTATTATTCCAAATTTTTATTAATTATTTAAATTATGAATTACTAGAAACCAGAAAAATGTATTCAAGTGAAATTCCTGTTGTCAATTTTATTATTAGTCATTATTAAATATATATAATAAATATACTCGAGTTTTGTCTGTTCATACGGCATAATTCTACAATAATTCACCACCTACATGGGGTAACGTTGTAAACAAGACCTTAAATAATTCACATAGCTGTTGACGTATTACACCTGATGGTCGAAATCAGCTGTTATACCGGGTGAGGCAGAAAGGTCGGACATTTTTGAAATTGTCAGTACTCCCCCTTTTTGGAACGGCAGCCGTGCGGCTGGTACCGTTACGCTCGTGAGTTTGTAGCATTTTTTTTACCAGTTGAAGCCATTCAGCATGAACGGTAGCCACCGCATTTTAATGCACGTGAGTTTTGTCCCAAATAATAAATCAATCGCGGGAGTCCAGTTTGAATTTCGTCACCACTTCAACATCCACAGAAATCGAGCTTTTCCCGCGCAAAACATCATTCTTCGTTGGGTTGAAGCATTTCGAAAACAAGGTGTTTTGATCAACAGAATACCACCAAGGGTTCCACAAACGACTAAAAATTATTAAAATTGTTCGACAAGGCTTTCTGTGCAGTCCAGGTTGATCAGCTTTGCAGCATGCTGCTGAAATTGGCGTAAGTAATCGTGTTTTGTATTTTGAGCTGCATTTCCACACCTACAAATTGGCCATTTTGCATCAGTCGCAGCCTGGGGATTACGCACGACTGACATTAGCGCGTGAGGTGGAAGCACATTTTGTGAATCAATAGAACTGACTTTAATGACTATTGAAAATTCGGGAGAATTACATGAATCGACCGATCGATGTTGGAAAGAGTGGATGCCAACTTCCAGGAACGCCTCCAGAAGTGTAGGCCTATTATTGCTGATCGTGGCTGCAACACGATTTTCTCAAATGCTATGCTAAGACAAACTAGAATCTACCAATGATTTTTTTTAAATGAACGATTTTATGATTTTTTTTTAAACCGTCAGTTTTTTCTGCCTCACACGTAACTAATACATCAAACAATGTAACCATATGCGTGTGCTTAACGATTTTGTAAATTCGGACGTATGTTTATACACTCGCTTTTAAAGGAGTTGATAGTACAGACCTACATTTTTCTGGTTTATATTAAAGAGTAAACAGACCACTAAGCACTTAAGTGCTACTAATTCACTCCTTAAGAATTTAAGAAACAAACTAGGGGGCCCGTACGCAAATTGCGCATTTTTATATTTGGCAAACGCAAGCTTTATTGGAAACTGTCTTCGCACCAAAACATTAGTGATTATAAATTATATTAAATTATAAAGGATAATATAATATACTGCACAAATTATTTCAAGTGTAAATTTATAAACTATTCTATACATATTTTTTTTATCTTCTAAGAAGTTGAATTCGTTTTCCATGAGCATAAAAGTTTATAAAAACACAAAATATGTTTACAAAAAGGCATAAATTGAAGCCTAATGTTGTCGTAAATATACAAATACATAACACACATATTATTTAATAACTCTGAAAATAAATTATCTTCTAAAAACTTGAATATGGTGAGGAGGCGTATTCTAAACTTTCCCTTAGTTAGGCAAGTTATTGTAGTTTACAAAAACACAAAATACATGTTTCCAAATGAGCAGAAAATTATGCCTAATTAAAACTAAAATATAATTCACAAGTTATTTGGAAAGTAATCTATTACAGTAAGACAAACAAAAAGTTCTTTATTCCAACAAAATACAAAGTTCAAAAATTCTATATAGTAGGCTACAAACAACAATAAGAAAATAAAAATGGCATAAATTGAAGCCTAACGTTGTCATAAATAAACAAATACATAATACACATATTATTTAATAAGTCTGAAAATAAATTTTCTTCTACAAAATTGAATATGGTGCGGAGGTGTATTCTAAACTTTCCCTCAGTTAGGCAAGTTATTGTAGTTTATAAAAACACTAAATATATGTTTCCAAATGAGCAAAAAATTAGCCCTAATTAAAAATAAAATATAATTCACAAATTATTTGGAAAGTAAGCTACCGGTATTACAGTAAGACAAACAAAAAGTTCTTTATTCCAACAAAATAAAAAGTTCAAAAATTATATGTAGGAGGCTACAAATAACAATAAGAACATACAAAAGGCATAAATTGAAGCCTTACGTTGTCATAAATGTACAAATACATAGTATACATATTATTTAATAAGTCTGAAAATAAATTTTCTTCTACAAACTCTGAATTAATGGAAATAGACAGATTTGCTTTGGGGAACGTTTATATAACCAAAGGAGAAGTTTTTTGAAGTATTCAACCCTTACCCCCAAAATGGGCTAGTTGAATTGGTAGTCAAGAATTTTAAGTAGCAACCCCTATTGACACAAACTAGAAGTCTCTAAGTTCATCCTACCCAACATATCGATCAATCGAATTGTGAATTGTAAGTTAATAACTTTTGTTCCGAATTACAGAAAACAAGCTGTAATTTGGAATTTTGTAAACGTCATTCTAATTGGGGGTTACAGATGTTGAAGAAACTGTCATTTAGCAATGCTAAATAAAGTAAGTCCAAAGGTCTGTGTACTCACTTTTGAGACATGATAAACAAGATTAAACTTAAGATAAGGGTTGAACAACAATGAGGGTAGTTAACATCTTATCTCTGGTGAAAGTCAAGTATTTGGGAATAAAGAGGCCTACTGCAGGCTCAAACATGTTATTGTGAGGCTGTTAGTCAAGAGTGCAACATTCTGACTCGTTATTTTGCTAGTGAATATGTTATTTTTGTTGTGATTTTTTAAATAATGGTTCGACCAAATGAAGACAAAGTGGAGATAATTATGATTTACGTGGGAACTAGGAGAAATTTGCATGAGACTGTATGTTTATTTAAAACTGCTTATCCAGATACTCGTTACCAAATTTAGAACGACATTCAGCGTTAAAGATGCTCCATGATCAGGCCGACCACGTGTAACTACAGAAAAGATTGAGATTGGTGTGTTAGCTAGTGTTGCCGTGAATCCTCATGCATCAGTCCGGTCCACCGCACTCGAAGTCGGTATTTCAAAAAGTAGCGTACATAGAGTATTAAAACAATTTAAGTTTCACCCAGACAAAGTCCAACTTCATTAAGAACTTAATGAAGATGATCCTGTCCGCAAACTTCAGTTTTGTGAGGAGATGCTACACAAGAAAGAGAACAATATTAATTACATTTCTCAGGTATGTTTTAGTGATAAAGCATCTCTTTCTCTAAATGGAACAGTGAATCGGCATAATTGCCGTTATTGGAGTGACAGTAACCCTCACTGGATGGATGAAGCCCACACCCAACGCCCACAAAAATTAAAAGTCTGGGCAGGAATTTTGGGAGAACTACTGTTGGTCCTTTTTTTATAGAAAGGAATTTGAACGGAGTGCAATACTTGGAAATGTTACAAGATCACATTGTTCCAGCACTAAATGAGATAGTACTAGGTGCCTTAAACCCAGTATTTCAGCAAGATGGTGCTCCACCCCACTACAACGTTGATTCTCGAACGTTCCTTGTCCAACAGTATCTAGAAAATTGGATTGGTCGAAGTGGTGCAATAGAGTGGCCACCTCGCTCACCCGACCTCACACCACTTGATTTTTTTTGGGGGTTTCTGAAAAATAACGTTTATGAGACAAAACCACAAAATCTTGATGACTTAAAAATACAAATGTTATACGCCTGCCAGCTAATTACACAGGAAATGTTACGAAATTTACAACAAGCTTTTGAGGCCAGACTTTATTTTTGCCAAGAAGTAATTGGTAGCCATTTCGGGAACTTAATCATAGCTAAAAAATCAAGGTAAGGCTCTAAGAATTTTACCAACATAGAGCTGTTTGTAATGTAATAAAAACAACCGGAGTTTTACATACTTGAAAGCATTTACATTTTTATTACCATAGGAAATAACTTGGCCAATTTAGAATCGGTTATTTGTTAAACAACCAACAGCGTTTAAAGGTTGTTTCACTCACCTGTCACTCACACAAAATACCTGGCCATACTGCGTTTGCGTCAGGATAACGCATCCCTACCACCCTACCTTAATCAAAGTGCCTCTGTAATAATCAATGAAACTTTGAGTAAAATAATCCGTTTGCTTCTCCTGCGAGGGTTTGAAAGCGAAGCGAGCAGGATTTGGAGCCCCCTAGTATAATTATATATAAGAAGAGGATCAGGTATTATTAAAACCATTAGTTATTTATTTTGGATGTTATATGGATTTCCTTTTTTCTTATTTTCTTTGCGCCAATTCGATATTAAGGAAATGTACAACAGTAAATCCGCCTCTGTGCAGACGATCTATTTTTTTTACAATCTGACTTGGTTAAAAACTCATCTGAAGGTAATCAGCTGTTAAATTACAATCACATTTAAAACCGTTATAATGCAAGTTGGTCAGCACTGGACCTTTGAAAGCGTCATCTAGAAATACATCAAAGGCTAGGGGGGCGAAGTCCTAAACGAAATGACCTTTTTAATTGCCATTCGCTGGTGTGCTAGATCATAAGCTTTAAAATGACACTCAATTGTAAAAATCGGTTTGAAGCGGATTTTTGAAAAATCTGCTTGGACAGATAAAAAAGGGATGCCACAGAGAAAACCCTTATTGTATTAAGTATATGATACTTTTCTAATTCCAGTGTTCTGAGACAGATATTTTCCAGGATAGGAATTGTGTTTGCAAGTCATTTCCGCTATGAACATACACCTACTGTGGTAAATTAAACATACGCTTAATTTAAAGGTATTTTAATAGTAAATATTATGAAAAATGTTTAACCTATCCGATTCGCAGCATATCTAAACGTATACAATTTTAGTTTTTGTATTTTTATATTCTATCACTGAACGTTTTATTTCCAAACATTAGGCCTACTACTAATGATATAAACCGATAAAACAATGAATGCCCCTCTTGGGTACTTTCTACAATTAATTTTTAATACTTTAAATAATGTAGACCTTGGGGGAGAAATTTCTATGTGAATTTAGGTGGCAGCGAAAATAAACTGAAGGAATTTAAGGGTAACTATTTTGTACTGAAACTTTTGTCAGATCACCAACTATTTCAAAACTGTGGTCTGTAATTTTTTTTTTTTAATGGAAACACAGGGAGAAAAAACAATTTCCATTAGTTGTTATCTATATAGGGTGTCTTGCAACCATATGAACAAACTTTATCACGTTATTCAGCATGTTAAAAGAAACAAAAAATGTAATATAACATGTGTCCTATCTCATTCCGTTTTTGGTCTGTCTGTCTGTATGTGTTTTTTTTTACAAAATACTTAATATTTTTGGAAGTAGACAAGATATTGAGCTCAGCCTTTGTACACATATTTGTTGCGTAACCTTTTATCACTGTACGAAAAACTAGAACATTATTTTTATTATTTTCAAAATGGCGGCCGTTTAGAATTTTTAATGTCAAATATCTCAAAAACCGCTAACTTTACAAAAAAATAACAAGAGACAAAAAGTTTACTTTTTTAATGACTAACTCAATGTTTTTTAAATTTTATCTGTAGCTCAAAGGACAACAGAGATATTGACAAAAAAAAGGAAAAATGTATTTCTTGGTAGTTGTCAACAATACCCAGAATTACTCTAGAAACAAAATATTTTAAAGTTATTTCGAGCTAAAATAATAAGTCATTTGGATAATATTCCGAGTACTTTCTGAACTGATTCTACTGGTAAAAATAATGAAAAAGGTTCATATATTCATAGGTCTGGAAATGCTTCGTTTGAGAGTTACAGCTGGTGAAAGATTTCACCCGTGTTCCAGATTACTCACAGAAACGAATCCCTTTTGAAATATGTAGGGCGTTAATTAAGGTGTAACATTTAATTTACGTAAAATGAGCAGATAAATTTAATAAAATAGGTCCCAGTGCTGTAACTGCAGTAATTTTTACAATATTTAACCCAAAACGCAAAATTCGGTCTCAAAAAAAAAAAAATGTTTTCTGTAGCGTTTTAGTACATTAACTTTGTGAAATTTGTATAAACCCTCAAACGTATTATATCTTGTAGAGAATTTATTCTGAAGATATTTGTGTGAAATAGGCCAATAAAAAACAAAAGATTAAATTAAAATATCTAGAAAAAGAAAATCTTTAATTTTTTGTTTTTTTGTATTTTGTTACGTTTTCATGTTTTTATATTCATTTTGTTTCTTTTTTTAAACCACAGAGGTTTGCATGAGAAAGATGCATGATTCTCTTCCAGTATTATTTGATAGTTCACATCACTATTGATTTAAAACTTAATACCGTCATTCATTACCAAACACTATTAATCAGTTTGATTGGCAGAGTATATGTAGTAACATAGATAGCGATAAGTATAGACAGTGGTGAATGCATACAAAGGGCAAAGTACGGATTCACAATATCATCATATTGTTTGTTGACATCATAATTTCTTGAATACGTTCCAAGAGTAAGTTTAACTACAATAATTGATTTATTTTTGTAACAGTTAGGGACCTCAGTCAACATGTGAACTTGATCTATTTACGTTCGCAGAAATAGACAGTGTACGACATTAGGTTATGGTCAGGAATCCTATGAGACAATGAAGATTTTGAAAACAGTGTTTTAATTCATACTGGAAAACAGTTGTTGGCTCACCGACAGAAGTGAAAACTGTCATAAATATTAATCATTGGTTATATTGGCTTTGTCAGAAATTTTGTCATTATTTTTTATCTTCTCATTTAAAATTTAAAAATAAAAAAAACATGATTGTTTATAGTCAAATAATAGTAATAATAATAATAAAAACATAATTGTAGGTTAGGCCCCTACTGAACCTACACACATTTGTTTAACGCATTTACTTGCATTACGATAGGAACCAAATTTAGACATAAAAAAATGAAAAATCACTTTGTTCATTTTAAAGGTACACTAATTTAACAGACCTTACACAATTAGATGGTGCAATGCCCATTTCAGAGTTATTACATAGTAAACTATTTTAACACAACTTACATTTGATCTCATCCAAAAAGTGCTTGGTGCGCCTAAGACGTTTTCATAAACAAAATAAGTTGTCTCTTTTAAATTAAAATATAATTTAGGGGTTACAATTAAAACTTTTCTGTTACTTAAACGCCCTTTCGACACGACAGCAACTGGGTCAAATTTAAGAAACAATAGGCAACAAGAAAAAAAAGGATTTTTCATTTATTTTGTTTTCTTTTAACTAACCTAAAAAAACTGTTGGTTGTGAAGAATAATTATTAAATGATTCTAAATTTGGCAAGTTTTAGATTCTAAAATTAGCTACAGTAATGTATTAAAGAAAACATGTGTTGCTAAATGTTTGTTCCCAATCACCTGTTTTATCTGTTGTAGGGTACCTGGGAGGTAATCCCATATTTTCAAAATTTGACCATTTTAAAATAAAAAAAAATAAAATAAAAATCGTTTTTTATTCTCCGTATATAACCCCATATGAATGAATATACCTTTAAATTTTCGTATTTTTACCTTAAGCAGGTTTTGTTCTACATTGATTCTTTGTCAGTTAGTCAGACAGGACAAAGCAGCTTATATAAATAGATAGGGTAGATCATATTAATATATAATATTAAAAATGATATATTTAATATAAAACCAAGGCAATTCATTTTGTTTAATTTTGCCTGTGAAAAGTCAAATCTTAGAAATGTTAATTCAAAGAAATGTATTACTAGTACTGTTTATAACTTCTTTGCAAACTTAATTCCTACAACTATTACCTAAGAAACTAATTCGTCCATAACTGTAAGCTTGCCCAAGTATTGACGAGCAGAAGAACCTCAAGTCCGTTGTCAAGAAGTCCTACAAGATGGGATTAGTATTCTCTCACTCTCTCTAACATGTTTAACTGTCTCTCTTTCTCTATGTTTGGAAACACTGAGTTGGCAGTTTAATTAAATATACAAGTCTTTAATTTAGGCAAACATAGGAAAAGAATATCCTGTTAACCATTAATACATTAGGTGTTACATACCTTTAAGCAAATCAATATTTCTACAGATCAAAATTCATTTTTCGAATAAGTGGATTTTCTAGTAGCAGAATTAGGATGACACTATTAACGGAATTGTTAGTTATTCAATAGATAATAAGTGATACAATTATTGTTTGGAATAAACTAAATCGTATTTGTGGCAACATAGTGCATTTTAATTTGTTTACTACCAACCAATATGATTAATACACATTTTAAGATTAGTTTCAACAATCAGTACTCGTGCAAGGACCACTAAAATTTCGTAAGTGTTAATTTTTTGTTTACCACCATTTTCAGAATCAAGATACAATTTCTAAATAATTGTACTAATGTTAAATATAAACATTTATAGCTAAAAGTTAAAATTTGTTACCATTGAACATACATTAAGAAGATATATTTTTTTAATCTCTTATGGTATAGTTAAGAAGGTTGGAAATGTCATTAAACACTTTCCTAAGAATAAGCTTTCAAATAATAAATTCATTTTCCCTACTATCCAGTTCTTTAATTATATATAATAAAAAACAATATATTTAATTTTTTCGTCTTTGATCTCTTTTCTTTCTTCTTTTGCCGCGGTTCAGAATCTCCATACCCTCATCAGAAAATCCCTCGTCCATTTGAGGTTGTCAAAACATTAAGTTAAAATACACAGAAATATAAAACTTAACACATTAAAAAAAACAGTTATTGGTGTTCGATTATAAATTCAATTGGTCATTTAACAATTGGTTTTCATTATGAATCACCTCGAATACGATTCAGCGAAAAGAACCTGCGCGGCTAATAGTAGTTTTGTGTCCGTACAGATAACAGACAGGCAGTCCGGTAGCCACAGGTGTGTACACCTACTAACAATTTATTTTTTAATTTGTTGTTTGTGTTTTTTAACTTAACGTTTTGACAACTTCCAATGAACGAGGTTGATTTTCTGATGATGGGGTTAGATGATGAATATGTTAGGCATTGCAAAACAAACCAAAAGAAGAAACCAAAGAAGCCACTGTAGGAAAAAAAACATATTGCTCTTTATTATATTTCAAATAATATAAAACAACTTTCTGTTTGTCCCGCTTTTTTAAGAGTATTTACAGCATGAATAAGAAAGAAAAAACATCGTGTGCTGAAATAAATATAAATATAAATGATTATTTTAAGACATTCTTGTTGGAAATTTAATGCAGTTTTTGAAAATTATGTTTAACTATAAAAACATGGATGCTTAATCATAGAAAATTAAAATTTACTGCACGTACAGATATGTTTATACAAATCTTAAAATATTTATTAATCCAATAGCATTGACGTAAAATCAATAACTATTCAAGTGGTCACTATTAGCAAGTAGTTTATTACCAAAAAAGTGTTTATACTGGGTGTTTCTCAACCATTCGACCAAACTTCACCATGTATAACTATGTGTCCTCACTTGCTTAGTTTAGAAGTAAGTAAGTAAGTAAGTTTTATTCATCGCTTCTTTACAAAATCAACAGTATAAAAAATATATAAACTAAACACACTACATATTCTATCAAATAAATGTAAGTATACATACTTTACTGTTCAAAATATAATAGGTTCTAATTAGTTCCAAATGAGAAGCAATAAATCCCCGAGGTATATAACACCTGTAAGGGGCAACAAAACAACAAAAATATAACACAAAATAACTTAGAATAAAAAATGAAGAAAAACAAAAAAATATTTAAAAAAAGTAATAATAGTTACTGTCTTTTTTGAAATGATCTGTCTTAAAGAATACTAATTCTATTACTTAAAAATAGTTTTCTTACAACTTTAAAAGGTTGAATTTTCTTTTTACCTGGGTTTTTAAAACATGTATTTACAATAATTAATTAAGTGTGGCAATACGTTTATATAATTAAATTACAAGTGAATAAACATAGACCAAGACCGGGAGTTAAACCCGGGACCTTCAGGTTTCCGTTCTGATGCTCTACCATCTGAGCTACCCTGATATCTATCGATATTGGTCGATGTTATCTCACTTTCCCTCGCTTAGAATCCCTTGCTGAGGAAGTGTGTAAGCGGAAACAAAATTATAATAATACATTTATAATTTGAGTAATATTCAAAGAAACACTAACATTGAGTTGAGGCGTTAATGAACTTATAAAAATTGATACACTAAATCCAAGATGGTAGCGAATTTAAATATGGTGGACAGATCATTTTGGCACCCAATTCTAAAACGATTTGGAAAACTAATCACATTAAGTCTGCCAGGCTTATATATGGTCTGTTCCTATTCATGCTTTGTTGCGAGCTGACCAAACTATGTTGTTAAAACTTGAGGAATATTGAAACTATTTTAATCAAAAGTTATATAGTATTTAAGTAAATTAATACAGCCAGCCTAGTATTTTTAATTTCGGAAAGCATTTGGCTTCGTTTTTAACACCATACTTGTGAAGTTGTTGACTATACAGTTGTTGAATTCCAGCCTGTATGTTTTACCTCTAGATGTAACTCGGTTATACCCAAGCCTTATTCACATCTAAATGCAAATAGTATGCAAATTGCGACGTCAAAACAAAGAGGCTACTGCACACAAAATGTGTGTAATTTATTTCGTTGGATTTCCCCACACACCTGCCCTGTTTCCTACTTAGTTTCACACAAATATATAAACATTTTATTGTTGAATAGTTATGTAATAATGACGTTATCAGTGAACTGAGGGACCAATTTCCGATTAAATTAGCACGTTTACTAATTTTATTTGCAAAAATATATTTAAATATTCGTATAAATAAAGTTAAAATTAAAAAAAAAGTTGAAGTTAAGTTAAATCCTAAACTCCTGCCTCAAGGAGCCGAAGCTTCGATACTACGGTTAAAATATGTAGCATTCTAGTTCTGGGTTCCTCCTTATTCTTATTTTAATTTCTAATTTTGGGTTGGATGACAAACAGGGGTATAATCTTCTAGGTTTATATTTTATGTTTATTTTATATGTGTTTTAGTTTCAGTTTTTTAGTTGATTTATACTCTCTAAACGTCTTGTAGTATTTTTGTTTGTACACAAAATGTGGGAAATGCTTGAACATATTATTTAAAAAATATAAACAAACCATCATTATAAATTAACATTAAAAACTGCACCCTATTAATGCTTTTTTTAGCTTTTAGGTTACCCATTATCCAGCAACACCAAAGTAATTTACCATATTTAACTAAAAACTGCGCTTCGAAAGTCAAACGAATGCTAGCAAGGTATGTATCTCCAAGAAACATTCAACAAGTAAATTACAAGACCCATTGTACAAAATCGCTGCCTTCACGATATCGACTTATTCGTTAATTTGATCACTTCAGACTTTTTCCGAACTACGCTATCACACTTATCTGATTAAAACTACCTTTGATAAAATGTCACTCTCTCCATTAGAGAAGAGGTAGAGAGAGTGCTTATGACAAAGGCAAGTCTATTTAATCACCTCCATCGCTTTGTCTTTCAAAGTATCTTTTCGAATAACGTTAGGAAAACCTTTTCTCAATTGCAAGTGTGATTGCAAACAACAGATAAGAACCATCCATTCTCTCGAAGCTATTGTTTAAATTCTCTTGGATATTGAATACCGTCAACTACACTCGAAAATGTTATAAAGGCAAATAAAACACAATAGTCTGAAATGTTAGTGTTGATTAGGTCTATGCAAAAACTATAAACGTAAGATTGTTAGTGATGGTCCAGAGAGCCAAACGTTTCTATGGTGATGGTGCAAACAATCTATTGTAAATTTATTAGTTAGCCAAGCTGGTTTTCCTTCTACTGTATGTTAATTCTTATTATAATCCATTAAAAAAGGTTTTTATTTTATCTCTTATGACAGTACAAAATATTCGGCTGCCAACGATCTCTATACTATACAAAAATGGATGTTTGTTTCTTTGTCCTCTATAGACTCAAAAACTATTCTATCGATTCCACTAAAAATTCACAGATTATCCATATCAATGGCAGGAGTTTTTACATTATTGCAATTATTACAATCTAAGGGGTTTAGAAATAGAGTTGCTACCCCTATACAATAAAATAAAATTGAACTAACTTCCTACAAGCTATAAAACTAAAGATATGGTATATTATTCTTAAGTGATATCATTAATCAATTACTTAAGCCAAAGGGATGAAATGGGATAACTGCAATTAAAATTAAATAATCATATTTTTGTATATATTAATCTATCTATATATTATATAAAAGCCAAAACCCACTGACTCACTGACTCACTCATCACGATTACTCAAAAACTACCGAACAGATTGGAATGAAATTTGGTATGTAGCTTCCTCTAGGGCCATAGGTGCTCACTAAGAAAGGAATTGACAAAATTCGAAATTTTAGGGGGGTTTGGGGGGGTTCAAAGTTATTAAAAAATGACTTCTTCAAAACTACCGAACGGATTGGAATGAAATTTGGTATGTAGCTTCCTCTAATGCCATAGGTGATCACCAAGAAAGGGTTTGAAAAAATTTGAAATTTTAGGGGGGTTTGGGGGGATCAAAGTTATTAAAAAACGACTTCTTCAAAACTACCAAATGGATTGGAATAAAATTTGGTATGTAGCTTCCTCTAGGGCCATAGGTGCTCACTAAGAAAGGGTTTGAAAAAATTTGAAATTTTAGGGGGGGTTTGTTGGGATCAAAGTTATTAAAAAACGGCTTCTTCAAAACTACCGAATGGATTGGAATGAAATTTGGTATGTAGCTTCCTCTAGGGCCATAGGTGCTTACTAAGAAAGGGTTTGACAAAATTCGAAATTTTAAGGGATTTTGGGGATCAAAGTTATTAAATCACGATTTCTTCAAAACTACCGAACGGATTAGAATGAAATTTGGTATGTAGCTTCCTCTAGGGCCATAGGTGCTCACTAAGAAAGGGTATGAAAAATTTCGAAATTTTAGGAGGGGTTTGATGGGATCAAAGTTACTAAAATCATAATTTCAGATCTTTTATTATTATGACAATAGTGCTTTTATTATTTAAGATCTATATATATATAAGCCAAAAACCACTCACTGACTGAACACTTAAAAAGAATACAATTACCTTAAAAATACTGAAAATACGAACCACCACGGGCAACGCCGTACGGGTCAGCTAGTATAATATAAAAGCCAAATACCACTCACTCACTGACTCATCACGAAATCTCAAAAACTACCAAATGGATTGCAATGAAATTTGGTATGTAGCTTCCTCTAGAGCCCTAGATGCTCGCTAAGAAAGGTTTTTGAAAAGTTCGAAATTTTAGGGGGTTTGGGAGGGGGTCAAAGTTACTAAAAAAAAACCACCGAACGGATTGAATGAAATTTGGTACGTAGCTTCCTCTAGGGCCCTAGGTACTCGCTAAGAAAGGTTTTTAAAACATTATAAATTTTAAGGGGGGGGGGGGTTTGGGAGTGTCAATGTTACGATAAATCCCCATATTTAACTTTGATTTGTCTCTCCGTGCAAAGCCGGATCGGGCCAGCAAGTCTAAGTATATAGGACAAACCATTTTGGTTTGTTTGTTTTGAATTTTAAAATAGGTTAGCTTCATACAAATATCATAAAGTAAATTAGTAAAACAGTTGACTGTTGTGATACACATATTTGCTATTAAAGTGTACATAAAAATGCATGCATACCTTAACCGAGGGAATTTGAAGGCACTAACTGGATCACTCTGCTTTCTAAAATTAAAAACTGTGAACACAACTTGGACACCTAACACTAAAGTATTTAGTTTATATTAAAGTTAATGAATTAAATTGGTTTTAGAATTTAAAACTGCCTCTCATTCACAAAGTTGGAGTAAAAGAATCCATCTCCTTTTAGGTCATAATTTCCGGACCAATAACTTCGTCACACGGTAGTTTCAAACTCAATAAATTTTTCCAATTGATTCGCTTTGAGCTCAGAGAAAAACATTAAAAACAACTTTCTTTCGGTAACCGTTTACTTTGTTATTACAAGCTGACAAATCGAAACTTCAATAACAGAAAAGTAAATCCTCCGCTGTCTTTGTCACTTCAATTCCTTTTCATTTATATTGGAACACCAAATCCAAACATTATTATATCCTCTTTCCAAAAGATAATGTTTCCTGTTCTTGCGATTTTATAGAACCTCTGACTTGATTTTCATGAAATTTTTCACATGTAGATACGTTATTTGATGATGTTCAACATACAAATCTATTTCAAAAACAAAAAATTTCTGACATATTTACAATTGAAAATTTTCTTAACCTTACTCAAAAAGAACAACGGGAAATATGATTTCCTTTGTAATTTGGGTTTTGGATGAAATTATTTAAAGCTGAGAAATGTAAAACTTAATTTTTGTCCAGTAAGAAGCAGCATCACAATCAATTTTTAAAATCAATCTTAACATAAATTTTTCTTCGGAATGCGCGAGTTAATATGCCAAATTTCGTAAACAATATTATAACTAGCAATCATTTACGTTAATTACAGTTGTTGTAAATCTGGCAATGGATGGTATTCTCTAGTCATTTTGTGTGAAACATATTTTTGATATTCTTTAAATACCTTTAATAATTACTGAACATTTAAACGATAATATTCAACAATAATTTTATAAATTTTCTCATGTAAAAAACTTCTTGTTCAAATTTGTCAACAGTATATCAAAAATCTTAATACAATCCTTGTTTTACAATTTAAAACCTTAATTTAAAAGTAATAGTCTTCCATTTTCATTTGGAAAAACTCCTTTCATTTTCCAAAAAAGCAAATGGTGCCACAACAATGTTAACTCTCATAGTGGAAGGAAAAAGTTATATTTTATAAAATGTAATTCATTTTATTATTTTTTTACTCACTAGAATTTCTTTGAAAGAGTGTGCATTTATTTTAAATTTATGTACATATCACCTTTCTTTCTCATACGTCAAATGTTTTACTCTTAGCTTTTTAATTGATTAACACCTTGATTTCGTTTGAAAAATAATTAATTAAAATATATTTGGCCCACTTATTTATTCTGGAAATATAACGTTTCCAACGATTGGAAACCCAATGTCATTGGGAAAATTTGTCGGACGTGTGAGGTCAACCTGTACTCTTGCATCTTGTTTCTTTAAATTGGCGATACCAACAACGAATGCAATTAGGCAAAGACGCATCAAATCCAGAACGCTGACTAAGGTCACACTTTACTGTAATCAGTATTTTCAGTTGTGCTGAACATAATGTCTTCTTGTCACCTTGTAACAGATTGAGGGCAAGTTTAACGCGTGGATCTAGCCTAGATTTTCTGTAACTAAAGGTCACGTCCATTCCATCTGTAATTTTGTAATATACCGTAGATTGTTGAAAGTTTATAATTTTGTAAACATTTTTAAGGTTGTAAAATTTCAGTAAATATAACATAATCGGGGTATTGTTTACAGAAAACAATGTACTAATGTCAGGGAAATTAAAATAACAATGTTATCCACTTTAGTTATTTAGTTCCAGGACAGAGTTTGAATTTAGAAACATTTTTGAAATGTGATAGTGGGATAGACTGACATGTGCAAATAAAACGTGGCCACACAGTCACACATTTCAAATTACTCTTTCAATATTTTTTTTAAACAGCGGAAGAACGATGTGATATTATGGAATATGTTTTCCATAAAAATATGAATTCACTAATACTGTAAGTTAAAAAAATCAAGTAAATAAGATAAACATAATTTACAAAACTATATATTTAAAACCAATAAAATTTATCTAGGTCTACCTAACTATACTGTTAGTATTTGAACTCGATAATTGTGTAAAATTATGAGGATTATACTATAGTGTAATACCTTTTTAGTAATTACAAAATATTAAATTGAATGTACCTATTCAGGTGGAACATGTAGGTAACTTTTTTAGAACTAATGGATGCTATATGGCAAGTTTTTAGGTTAGAATTCGTTGAAAATGTCTATTTTTTAAACACTTTTTGATTACTTCGACTTTACAGATTTTAAACGTAGTAATTTTCGTTTCAAAAATGTTTTATTCAAGTTGTAGAAATAACCTTAAAGGCTTTGCTTTGTGATGAATTTGTTAAGCTAATCAGTGTATCAATGGAAATTATTCATTCTACAATAACAACAAAAAAGTAAATGTGTGCGGTCGTGGGATCCCCATCAGGAACGAAGTTTATCACGCCTTTTCTTCAATTATTTTACCAGACTTAACGGCAACATACACACATAATTTCAATCTTTCAATTGCCGCTTATTATTAGATTGTTTTTTATACAAATATTTAATGTTTCAATACGTTTAATGTTATTATAATAAAAGTGTAGAATGAATTATAACATCAAAGCTAAGATGGTAAACACACTTAAATGTCCATTCTTTGTAAATACATACAATAACATACAATGTTGGTTCATCTGTCTAGCCCTACCCTAAAATTATTGTGTGTATGCTTAATTTATTTTACCTGTCTTACCGGCAAAATACATACAATAATTTTAGGTTAGGCCTAGGCTTAAAGTTACTTTCTAGGCCTAACCTAAAATTTCAGTGCTTGACGATAATAACTGAAATACGCCGGACGGAACGGACCGCCTCTTAATTTAAATTAATGAACCAAATACATGTTTATTGAATGTATTTACATTTATTGCCATAGAAACAAATTTGGTAACGCTTTTTTCGTTACTCGTGTTTTATATTTGTCATTGCCCTAATCAATACCACTTTATTAGTTACGCATTACATTTTCTATTTGTTAACTCCTACCGCAACCCACGTTAAGGAACTTCGTTCCAAAAACTTACAATAAAATATGTAAGCATAACCTTAAATGGTTCACATAGTTGTTGAAGAGTTTTTAGCTGATGGATGAAATCAGCTGTTATGTTAACGAATAAATCAAACAATATAACCATGAGCATGCGCTATATTATTTTGTGTAATTATTGTATCTATTTTGTGACGAAAAACACAGCCAATGCATTAAATCTGGCTTCCACTTTTATGTATGGTATACAACTATTAAAGTACAGTAATTTAAATTTGCCTTCTTACAATAAAATAATTGCAAGCCATAGTCAAAAATGTCATCACCTTGATAAAACAAAATTAATTATTGTAGGCAAGTTAAATAACTAACAAAATTGGGATAGCAAAGTTTCCCTTTTAATTTTAAAAAACATACAGAGTGATACAAAAGACCTGCCACCCCTTAATAATTTAAAAACTGTTGCACAGATCAAAAACGATTTAAAAAAAAAAATCCGCCATATTGGATCCGCCATCTTGAATGTAACTTAGATTTTTTTAATGGGAAGATCTTTAACCGATTAAAAATGGCGGCCAAAAATCCAAATCGTGTTTTCCGATTTTGCCCCATTTTGCTGTACTATTTTTTAATATTAATTATTATTCTTTTTGGTATTCAGAACTAAATATACTTTCAAACGATATGAAAAACAACGATATTTGTTAATATTTGGTTGAATCACTCGAAATCAATTAAAAAGAAAAAATAGATCAAACTTTTTTAGTGCCATGATAGGTTTATAGGTTTTTCATTTTGTTTTATAGGTCTATTTAAAATGAACAAATTTTGTATTTAATATTTTTATATCTATTATACTTAGCTAGAAATAAATTAAAATCAGACTTTTGGGAAAGTTTTTGAAACAAACTTATCTTTATACAAAAATGATCTAAAATTAAGGTATTTGAAAGTATTGAAATGTAGTACAAATGGAATTTATTCTAAATTACTATTTCTCAAAATCAGTTATTTTTATAATGATGTGTTGCGATCAATGTTCATAATCAGCTGTAATTTTTATAATGATGTGTTGTAATCAATGTTTATAATCAGCTGTTAAACAATGGTCTTCATTTACATATAAAAATACATTGTTTGTGGTTTAGATTAGCTTTCCTTCTCGTGTGTACGGTATTAATAATTTGTGCAACGACTGATTTTTAAAGTTAAGCGAAAAAGTACAATATTAAAGTAAGTAAGCAAGTAAGTTCTCTATTTTTAAAGTAAGTTAAGTATTTTCTTCTTTCTGTGCATGTTTTAATAATGCCTCTCAGTGAACACGACAGAATAACGATTTTAATGAAAGATGCTTTGGAAATAGACAGAGTTCATACAGTGAAGTAACCGACCTGTTCAATGATACTTTTCGTGAGCGTGTTCCTATTTCAAAACGTACCGTTTCGAAAACTGTTGCGCCTTTGAAGAAACAGGCAGCGTTCAGACTAAAGCAAGAAATGGAAGACCCAAAACAACTACTTGCGATGGTAAATCTTTGGACGTATCACAATAATTTATTGGCGATCTCATTCGTCTACTCGAAAAGCTGCACTAGATCACGATGGTAGTCAACATTCTATTCTCAAAATTTTAAAACATAATAATTGTAACATATAAAAAGTGCAATTAGTGCAGGAACTTTCCAATGAAGATTTTGATAGTAGAATGGATGGAGTTCTGTGAAATTATGATGGCTACAATTGATGATGATAATAATTTTTTTAAATAGAATAGTTTTCAGTGATGGGGCAATTTTTTTATTAAATGGTGAACTAAAAAAACAAAAAGACAGATACTGGTAATAAAAAACTTATGAATACTCGCTCTGGTATGAAGAAACTCATATCCAATATCCATTGAAAGTTAATATTTTAATGGGTATTGATGGCCAGCAAGTTACAGTCCCCATTTAGACGTTAATTTAAATGCTGATAAAAATATGCAGCAATGATTCAGGAACAAATTATTAAATAAATACAAAAAAAATTTGGCCCCGAATTTCAAAATGTATGGTAACAACAATATGGTGCCCCAGCACATTTTGGTCATCAAGTACGCAATATTTAAATGTGGCTTTTCCAAGGTGATGGATTTGGTGAAGGGGTGAAGTCGAATGGCTGCAAGATCACCCGATTTGTCTCCTTTGTGCTATTTCTTATGGGGCAACATTAAAAATATCGTCTACCAAACTAAACCTCCAAATATTGATAATTTGAAAATGAAATTGAAGAAGCTACCCGAAATGTTTATGTGCCAGCTTTGGCTAATGAAGTTCATTCATTTTATAATCGGCTAGCCCACTGTCAGACAGATGAAGGAAAACATTTTGAACATTTTTGATTCATTGAATTTTGAGTAAGTATTTAAATACTATAATGTGTTTTACAAATTTGTTCAATAAGCAAAACAAATCGGATTTTAATTTATTTCTAGCTATTAAAAAATTTTGAGTTACAGCTATTTAGATATTTTTTAAATTTATTTCGAGTGTTTTAACCAAATACTCACAAATATCGTTTGAAAGCATATTTAATTCTGAATCCAAAAAGAAAAAATAGTTAATTAATATTTCTTTAAAGTAGTACAGTAAAATGGGTCAAAATCACACGTGCAAAATTTCGTTTGTTTTGGCCGCCATTTTTAATCGGTTAAAGATATGGATGTGCAAATTTCACTGTTGGTTTTCGAAATGTATCACATAAACACCTTCCCATTTCAAAAATAAAGCAAAATTTCTTTCAAGATGACGGATACATTTTTTTAAATCATAATAAAATAGTTTTTATTTTAATTATCCTGAAAGTACGGAGTTGATATGTGCAAACAATGTTTTTGTTATTAAGGGGGGGGGGGCAGACTTTTGTATCACTCTGTATGTTTTATTAATTTATTATTATGATTAATATTATCTCCTGAGGTCGAAATTCTACCAATTGTGAAAGTAATGAAATTCAAATTATTTTAAACATAATTTGAATTTATTTGTACGCAAATTCTTACATTAACGCTGTGAAGAATGAAAAAATCTAATTGAAATCTTAATGGAATTAATCGTAAATAATTAGTAAACAAATGAAATTAACATTAGAAGTAAACCGTTCAACTATTAAACGGTGGAATAATTTAACAAAAAAAAAAAAAGATAAGTGATAATTTAATTTGTAATGGAAACAACGCTAAGTATTTATTTGTATATGGAAAGTATAAAGGCATGACCTATAAAAATACATTTTATATTTATTGGCCTAGCAAACAACTACATATAATTCGTATCAGGATCGGTATTTGGTTTTGTTCCAGTTTTAAACAAAAATAATTAAATAAATAGTTGCTATTATTAAACTGTATTTTTGTGTATAACACATACATTTTTAATTCACCAAACCAAAGAATTTATATCATCATTAAACTCATAAATGATTTCAAGATTAGTAGAGGTTTGATCGTAATTCAGGAAGTTCCTATCAATGCAAAGTTTTCCATTAAATGATTAACAGAAGCCTCGACGTATATTGCTGGTTCTCTTAACCCCAAATATACACTTAGTTGTAATGAACTGGAAGTCTGCCAAGATAGATGGGAGTTCATTTTGTTTTAGTTAATTAATTAATACTGCTTCGGTTATTAGTTGGAACTAGTAAATTAGTAATTTCTGTAGTAAGAAACGTTTGTCATTTAAAACAAAATTATTTTTGTTACAGGAACTTTAAAAACATGATAAGAAACTTGAAGAGGAAATTTTATAGTTCGTATTGATGTGAGTATTGAATTACTTTTACTAAACATTTTCTAAGACGAATATTATTTGCATCACAGGTAAACTGTGTGATATGTGTAACTAAAGATGGAATCATACAGCATGGAATCAATCGATATAAATTTTGGTATTTAAACGTTAGTGCTCATTGGCAGCAGTTATAGAATTTACATACAGTATATATCTATTTTTTACTTCTTGCTAGTGCGATCCCGTGAAAAATCAATTGCACATCACTTTGATACACATTTGAGAATATACAACTTCAAAATATTAAATTATATGTGTTGTAGAACTAATGTAGTCCGAAGTTGTTTAAAATATATGTTTTTTTACAATTGCTTTTGTTTACGTAGTTTTTAGAAGAAACTACTTAGGGGGGAGGGTCTATGTTTAACTAGGGGGGAGGGACGTGCCATTAGGGATTTGCAACGTGGTAAATGTACAGAAGCTACAATTAAACATGTTAATCAAACATCTGAAATACATTTTGTAAAATAAAAGATCGTACATTTTAAACATAGGCGTACTTAAATCAACTATTTTAACACCGAATATTTTAAATACAGCAATTAATGCAAACATAAGTGATTGTCACTTTAAATTTACTTAAGTTTGCATCGATAGTAATCCTATATTTTAAATTAATTGAAGCTCAAACTTCTACTCAAATAGAAATAATTTAGAAAAAATGAACTATAGCCTAAGATAGTGATCTTTAAAATATAGTTTTATGTGTAGGCCTAAAAGTTGTTTTTATTCTGTCTCATACTTACAAAAATGTTTAACGATTTTTAACCTCAAAGACGGTTATACAGCGTATATTAATTTTATATCTCATGTATAAAAACAAACACAATCTAGACATTATAAGAATTTTATATTGATTGAAGTTGTAAACTTGTAAACCTAACCCCAAAGTATAATCTAGGCTAGGTTTTTGTTAAAGTATTACAGCTGATGGGTGAAATCAGATGTTATATTTCTTAAGTGGGGTTTATAGTTGACAGCTGCTCAATAACGTAACCTATGTATTTAAAATAATAGTTATTTACACAATCATGCGCATGTGCTATAAGTACATACACTAGCTTTTATATGAGTTTACCGAGCAAAGTTGTTTAGAATTTTCTTGTCATTTACTAGTTTTATTAACTACTTTGTATAGAGGTTAACATACAAGGCACACAATGTCTAATGCCAGTTTCCTAAACTTGTTTAATTTTAGCAAAATTTTATCTAAAATATATTAATAATAGTCTATTATAAAACACTCACCTTTAACCATATGTTTCAATTTATTAAAACCATTGGTTTGTTACCATTGTGGTTTTTTTAATCTTGCTAAAGCGTTCGATTCCGTTGACATTTTATGTGGGATAAATAGTGATAGTCATTTAGTCGACTATGGGTTCGTTCAAGGAAGTACTTTGGGCCGCTTTTGTTCTTAATTTATATAAATAATTTAAACAAATTTAATATTGAGGGAAATTCTTTCTTTTTGCTGATGACACGGTTATTTTATTTGAAAGGGAAAGCTGGGAAGAAATGTAGGGAAAAACGTTGAGGGGTTTGGCTTCGGTAAAAAAGTGGTTTGACTAAAACGTGTTAACTCTTAATGTTTCTAAAACTAAATTTCTGCCAATTTCATTGAGAGCTTGCAATGATCTAAAGGTAAATTCTTTAAAACTGCATTCTTGTGGTGATTATCTCAACAAGGTGTGTTTATGCGAACATGTTGAAAGCATTGATTGTTTAAGTGTCTTGGAGGAATGTTTGATCTTGGAGGAACGGATGAAATAGACAGAACATTTCAAATATGAAGCAAAAAACAAGCAAATTAATTATTTATCTAAGCATCTTAGTGAAGTCCTAAATATTCTAGAGCTGAAACTATCTTACTATGCATATTGTCGATCATTATTTATGGGGGGCATAATAGGCTGGGGGGGGGTGCCTTTAAACGCTTAATAGGAGGTCTGTATCTTAACCCAACTCAAAATGGTGGTCAATAGAACAAAAGGAAAATGATAAAATTACATTTTACTATACAATAATTAAACAAACACTTCTATCTAGAATTAGTAAAATTTTGAAGCAGTCACTGTTGCACTAACTTACCAGCATAACATTTTATAAAATTGGCTTTTCTCTAAACAGTAGAGGGGTATCTCCAGAATTTTAACTAACCCAGTATGTTAGGTATGTAGTTTGTTTTAATAATATTTTACCGTATTACAAAAAATATTGAGGTAGCCTATTTTTGTTGCAGATTATGGCATTTTTTAATTTCATTTCACAATAAGAGTTCGGTCTTTATAACTGACCACTTGAACATCATTAAGAAATATAGTATTTAATATCAATCATAAAATTGAAAACTTTTGAGTACGAAACTCTTGACCAGAGTACTTTTCCGGATTACTCTTGAAGTCAATAATCTGCCATCTATATTGTAAACAAAATTAATAAAAAAGAAAATACAAAGGGTGAGGACAGTGATACTATGTGCATATGAACAGATTAGAAAGTCAAACAATGGGAAGTAGAAACACCAAGAGAAATTCTACTGAAATCATGACGTGGTGGAAATAGATTCCTGGGAAATGTGTTCCAGTATTGACCGTAAACATAAATCTGCTTAGCACAAAAACATAAAATGTTTTAAAATAGTTAATATTTACAATATTTAACCTCAATAATATTAAGCTCCTAAAATCGAAACCATATACTATCTAACAGTTATATCTGTAGTAAAATGGCGAGATGTTTAAAAGTTAAATTCAAACATATTGTTTACGTTATATTGAAGGGTTCGACGGCACGATTTAGATAGAAATTGGATGTCATCTACAAATACCGCAGAAGGGTCAAGTAAGAATACAAAGCATTAATATTCAGAATACCGCATCGAAGAATTAATTAATTCAATTAAAGTGTACTGGTTTAATTAATCCGGGATTATGTACGGCAACCCTAGTTTCTAGTTGGGCCCAATCTGGCCCTCTATTCTATGTTTACCAAACACAATACCAACACTTGTAATATTGTAGATTAAATGATAACTCATCTTTAAAACGGATTGTAATTATTGAGTCTTGAAACTTATTTGAAATATTAAATTTGTTATTGAAATTGTGTAATTATTTCGAAATAATTCATTCTTATAAATTAGTTCGTTAAAATCTAATCATTTTATACTCGTTATTTTGTTTTTATTCGAGAAACCCATTCTAAATCCACAGGAGAGAAGATTCTCCATAACGTAAATTAATAGGACTCCATTTTATGAATAACTAATAGGCCGGCACGCTTAAAATTCAAATCATAAATAATTGCTACAAAAGTTTGTATTGTTTTAATGGCTTTATTTGAGGCCCAAAACTACTATCCTAGGTTTCCCCCCCCTCCACCCCACATGAGTTGTGCTTAAATGGTGGGGGTTACAAAAGGGGTATTTTTGCATTATAAATATTATATTAAGAGGTTATACCTTATAAAAAAATCACAATATCGAAAACATGGTCCTATTAAAACTTGTAGAACATTAAATTATGCATTGAATGAGACCCGATGAATATTTGTTGAAACATCCGTTCCTATACTATTGCTCAACAAAGTTGGATACATTTTTCATATTTATAAAACATTTTCCTTTTAACTTCTAGTTTTTGGTAATATCATCTAAACTAACCCATCTATCAATAACGTGATCCATACAAAAGTTAAAGTGGAGGGATGCGAACGGTATCGTCCTTTGGCGAAACCATTAGACTATGTTTAAAATTATCAAGCAACCCCACACAACACATATTCTACTAAACAAATAAAAGTACAACAGGATCTTAAACAAGTTTTTAGTACAAATCAAAAGTGAATTACGTCATATATTTAAAAATCAAGTGTGAGAGTGTTAAGCGATCAAATAAAACCACATTGTATTGAAAAAAATAAAACCATCGATATACGGAAGAAACGAAAAGAGTACTAAAATTGTGCATGAAAGTTGAAAGGTAAATGCCCCGAATTAAAACAAAACTGTATTTAAAATGATACGTAAGCATTCTAATCTTTAATTAAGTGTAAGGCAGATCTGAAAATGTACCTATGTAACATAATAATAGGACTAATGTAATTTTAAAATTTGTTTAAAAAAAATAAAATAAATCATATCTAAATAAATTTAAATAACCAAATTTTGTGTAATAAAAAATCATAATTTTTACCATTATAAACTTCTTTTATAAATTAGCTGTCACAGAGTCGAAAGATACCTAACGACAAATTGAACATAATTGTATCAGTAAGCCATTACAAAGTTGTTCGATTATGTATAGTATATAAGCCTTAAATAGACAATTTAGTCAAGTAGAAGTTTCAAAAGGGATTTTTTCAATATTTAAAATTGACAGATCTGTAGACATACAGTTTTCTCTAGAATTAACCAAAATACAGTATTTTAAATATTAAATATTTCAGAAAGTAGTTATTATATCGAATACAACTATTGAATTTAGTTGGAAGGTAAAATATTTCGTAATTGTGAAATAATTGTTATCAATTTTCAAACCCATATTTTGAGCAATTTATTATTAATAACATAAATACCGCTCGCGCGGAATGATATCGATTCAATCAACTGAATCTAGTGGAATGTACCGATTAACCCTTTCACTACGATTTTTGAAGTGATTGGCCAGTTGGGCACTTTCGCTTGACTATCTTTCTGAAATCTCGCGTCACGAACTTTTTGCGTACATGAAGAGGGAATAGACTATACATATATGGACCAGTAAGCGCGTGTTTCCGTGTTAAAATGAAGCTATTAACGTTTCAAACGTAGTCCTGAAGGCAATTCGCCCGGAAACCGTGCTCATCCTTACCGCGATCGGTATAAAAATTACAATTTATATAAACTTCGCGCCATTACAGACTGGGAACGTTTTAACTGGTTACTCAAAGTGTCTTGTAATAGTATCACTTCTCGGCCTCTTGGCTAAGATCAAAGTGTAGTATCTGTTCTTATTAGCTTAATGTGTGAGTATGGTGTGAATCATTGAGTGTTCTAACAGTCTTCTGCTTTAAATATTTGCTATTGTGTCGGTGTGTGCTGCTACCTGCTATTACATCCCACAGAACTACTAGCCTATAGGCTGTTTACTCATCTTAACTTCTAGTATATTGTACATCGGTGAGGGTTTTTAACGGTTTTTATTTGGCCGTTTGAATGCTTTTAGTATCATTTGAGTAAATTAACACTTAATTTGAATAAGCCCAAAAAATAACTTAAAATCATTGTCTTATTTTTTAATAGTACTTAAATTCCTGTTATAGATATTTCGTCACCTATTTTCACGTGATTTTCATAGAAAGTTACTCATGATATAGATAAAAAGTGTTGAATTTTCTTTGTTTGATTCGTTAATACAGAAAGTCTGTAAGTACATTAACAGTTACAATTAGATTTATTATTATTTGACGATTTTTTGTTATTTTTTCTATATCATTTTTAAATAGAAAATGTATAACCTTTGATTACACATTTTTAAATCTGATAGACAGAAAGGATATGAAATTTTTTTTTTAAATTTAAGATAATTAAAAATTTTAAATAATTAATTATGAATTTAATTTTTTTAAAGTTTCTACAATTTCTTATAAACTTTATGAAATTTAAAACCATATTACATTTTTTTAGTCAAAGCTAAAGGCTTTTTGAACTAAACAAATGGAATATGGTCAATTTTCATATTGATTATTTATAATTTGATATAATTAGATTAAATACACGTTTAAAATGGAATAAAAATGTATAACTTTTTTGTATATGTGAGAAAATATATTAAATATAGTTTTCTTCAGATTTACTGATAACTGAAAATATACTTACATTAATTAAAATTTTTAGGAGTTAAGAATAATTTGTTATTTGAATAAAATAATCACGCAATTTCAAAATATTATATAATATTTTTTGACAATATATTGACTTGTGTAATTTGTTGACCCATATTCTCCTCTAATACTAATACTGATAAAAATATAAGTCGGTCATAGAAGTTATCACTTCCAACGTATGGTCTTAAGCACAATCAATTTGTGTTCTTCTTTTGGACTTGAAACTATGCAATATTAATCATAATTAAGCAACAAACTAAAAAAATAGTATTTTTTATTCTCATTTTTGCTTGGGACACTTATGTCCCATTAGTATTCTAAAGTAGGAAACTTGTATCCCAATAGTACTGGAAAGTAAAATAAGAAAAACTTTCTTTATAAAACTAAATTCATAACAAAAATTCAAAATCAAATACATTCTTTATTTGCACACATTTATGAGTGGGATTTGGCGAAGTAGTCTTTACACAGTGTAACGTCGCATTCTACACAAAGAGTTTTTTGTTGTTCTTTTCTCGATGTTTTTTACAGCACAGCTTTTGCACCTTCTTCATGTTTTACCTTTGACTGGTAAATGGGAGCCAACATTTAACATTCTTAACATAAACATTCTTCTTTTGAAAGGTCTTCCACAGCTCATTCTTCTTTTTACAGATGATTTTTTCTTCCTTCGAACAGTAGTTGCTCAGCTAGATTGTCAATGAATGAAAGGAGATATGATTTTTTTATGATGTACGTCTTGAAATAAAATACTTGCTTTTACAACAGCAGTCAAAAGAAGTTTGTAGAAAACCTTCTTCCATCACTTCCGAGATTTCCTATCAAAATCATGCACACTCCCTTTTAATCTGAAAGATAAGCTCCTTCTATGCTTGAATTATTAAAAAAAAAAAAAAAAACAATACACCGTGGGCTTGGAATATTCTTTTTTCAACAATTTCTTAATGTACTTCAGTTTCTGCATTACTGTGCAGAAGATTTTCTTAAAGAGCTTACGAACAACAAATTCTTTTGAATCTTTCCATCTAGCAGACGGAACTTTAATACCATTACTCAAGAAGTCAAACTCACCTTTTTAAATATTTTTTTTTAACTTTGGCATTTTTTCTGTTAGCAATTTAAGTGCCAATGCAGGGGTAATTATCAGTGTTGAGTAAAAAACCGATCAAATGACAGGGTAACTTTATTTTTATCTCCTCGAATTGTAGATGAAAGCTTTTCTAGAACTCTCTCGCCTAATGTACCAGTAACGTCTTTAATGTACCAGAGTTAATATTGAAATCGTAACAATATCCAGTTTCTGCATCATATCGTTCCCAAATTTGTATTTCCCTTTTATATGTTTCAAAGGCAGATATTGCTTTAGTGCCGAACTTCCTTTGAATTTTGCCATAGATTAATCTACGCTCTGGTAACTCCCTTTAGTTCTGGATTCAGTAAAAGTAAATTTGAGACAGACTTGATATAAGTTTATCAACATAGTACGTTTTTGAAGTATTTTCAGGTTGTCGGGCTTGTTGAAGTATAATTTTGAAATCAGTAACTAAAACCTGTCCCTTGATTTAGTCTGTTTTATAGATTTTTTCCTCATTCCTCATTGACTCATAAAAAGACCAATAACCAGAAAGGGTAGGCAATTTATTGTAACACATTACAAGAATGCAACCTATCAAGGCAATAACATCATAAAAGCTTGTCATTACAATATCTTTATTTTCCTTTGCAAGATTTGTGACCTTTCATTAGTACAATAGGAAATAGGAAATATACATAAATAGACTTTTGGGGAAAACTTGGAGAAAAAAAATCTAATTCAGAAGAACTTCTGTCGATGTTGCTAAAATGTTGGCAGTACGAGTTTTTGTGGCTTTGATTTCCTGGGAAAAAAAGTGTCAGTTATTTTATCCAATGAAATACATTTTAGTTTTTTTTAGATTTTGAAGAACCTGACATACCCACATCACTTGTTTTTAGCTGAGATGCCTCAGGACTTTGATCAGTATCAGTATTATCGAGTAAGACATAATCAATATCACTGTAAAAAAAAATTATCATTACCTTGTTCACTTCTAGAGTCATCAGGGTCACATACTCCGGGTCTTGGTCATTATATAAATTAATTCATTTAGTTCAGATATTTGTTCTTTCAATTCCCTGTCAATTCACTAGCATATAAATTCTCACCCATAGTTGTTTCTATACTAGTGAGACATATATGTCCCAGTGTCCCATACTATTGGGACATAGCTTTCCCAGAGTATAAACACAACAATATTGTTCCACTCACACTATTCACTAATATAAGTCACAGTGAAATAGTAAATTATTGAAAAGAATACTTATATTTTTACACTAACACATTGATTATTATAAATAACTAACACACATAAATGTTTGTTACTTTATTTAGAAAACATTTACAGATATTTACATAAACATAACCACAAATATGAGAGTTTATTTCAACAGCATGGTCCAATTGAGAGGGCTGTTACTAGGGACAGCTGACACTACAGAAATGTCAGCTACGAACATAACAAACCTAAAATACCCTAATTTATTATGAGTAACAAATTTTCCCTCCAAACATTACTATAGAAACATGATATATATATTTGTTATTTCTCTCTGGCACATATATGTCCCAGTAGTAGTGAAATTACATATTATAACATTACATTAAAGTAAATATAAGATTGACACAACAAAGCCCCCAAAAACCATAAAAATACCTCCATAACAGAGTTATGTCAGTGTAGAGAATTTAATTTATTTCTAATAAAGTATATTTTCATTTAAGTGAGTTGATGTTTATGA
>JAGFPH010000283.1:173165-199418 GCA_018207615.1 Philaenus spumarius | reverse complement strand
ATAATAAGAGAGAAAAGGAAGACATTTTTCAGTTTATAGCGGAATGTCCGATATTGCCAGAGTTTAGAAAGGCATATTTCAATCTAAAAGTATTTTCGAAACCACAGTTTGAGGAATTTATTAATGGTAGAGATTGTTCACTTTGTAAAATTGTTTAGAATGCATGGCAGTACTGATTTATTCATATATAAGAGTTTAATTATACTTAATGTTTGTTTTTATATTATATAATAATTGCATGAATTGGTATAAATGTAATTTTAGTGGTGTTTACGCTTAGTGTTAAAGTGTTAGAAATGAGAATACAGATGGCATAATACAGAAAAGATTATTTAATTGTTAATTGATTATTATTAATTATTTTGTTTAATTGTTTATTTTTATACTTTATATAACTGTGTGAAGGTGTACACGTCCATTTGTAATTTTGCGTATGCTTAGTGTTTAATAAAGAAAACTTAATTTTACTTAATGTTTATTTTCATATAACTGTGTGTTTGTGTATACATATAGCTGTGCGTATCTTTAATATGTTAGAAAATGTAAACTTAACAGACGGCCGTAAGGTCATTGTTAAAAATATGTTATTCTAATCTTACTGTAATAAAGTAATGTTTAAATAAAGCATATATTCTTTTCTATTTAGGTTAGTTGTTATTGTTGAAAATAAAACCAGTTAGAAATAATTGCCAAGCAATTTTAAAGAATTGTTTTAAGGTTTCTCGATTGGCACGTTTCGGTTCAACTTTCTATTTTCCGTCGAACTCCATCTTGCGTATAATAAATCCTATTGTTAAGCGCCTACTCTGCCAAGTCCGAGGTCTCGTGCCAAAACTTTGCTCCAAATAAAATATTTAAAATAAAGTATACACCGGGTACATTCGACGGAGCACAAGTGATAGAATTCAGCCACGTTTTGGCAACACGAACTTTGCCAAATCCAACCTCTAACCGCATCACGGGTTGTCGTTCTGCCAAATGTCTTCGCTTTGTACTACAAGTCCTAATAACAAACATTACATACCTTAGCTAATGGTCACTGCTTACGTACTTCATCTATTCGGTGGCAAATTTACTACGGGAAACTGTTTATTTTAAGACTTTGAGGCTCCGACGATATTTTAAATAAGTTTTCCTCGGGGATAGTTTATTTTTGTTGATTTTTAACTTTGACCTACAATTTATGGCTAATTTATAAATAAAGGAATACGGATATTATCCCTCTGTAAGTCATTATCACATTATCAATAATAAATAATTGTCAAATTTTAAAGTAATTATTTTCAAATAATTAATTATTCATTATCAAATTGTCAAAGTCATTATCAAAATGTCATAATCTTTGTCAAATTGTCAAGTAATCATTTTCAATTATTCGGTGTCAAACTATTAAGTAATAATTTTCAATTATTCGGTGTCAAATTATCAAATAATCAATATCAAATTTTAACGATAAATTATTACCAAGATGTTAATGAAAAATTACCAATTAATTAATCATTATCAAATTATCACTTGATCAATTTTATTTATTATTTGTCTAATTATCTAGTAATAAATTTTGAATTAATCATTGCCAAACTATCAACTAATAATTATCACATTATTAATAAATTATTATGAAATAATTAAGTATTTATTTACAAATTATCACGAAATCGTTATCAATTTACTAATTGAAAACTAAATTAATCGATTACTATGAAAGTCTGTGCTGGCTACGCTCCGTACAGTAGTGAAAGAAATGGTTTAACGTGTGCTATAACATTTTAGGTAGAGTTTTAAATATATAAAAACAACAGAAATTATTTACAGTTATACTTATAATGTGCCCATGATTTAATTTAATAGTTTTATAATGATTCCTTCGGGAAATGTGATTTCGTCAAAATGTGGGTATTTGGATAAGCATTACTTTTTAGAGAAAAACAGGAATTTAAAATAGAATTAATAATGTTATCAACTCCTACAAAATCGAGTGTACATTCGTCCGTCCGTATTTGAGTAACAAAATAGTATAGCACATTTCAGGGCATTTTTAGTATAGACCGTGGTCGTCTAAAATAACTATAATTTTAAAGGCATGTGTTACTTTATTGACCAGCTGTCAACAATAAACCTCAATTCAGCTGATTTCGTTCATCATCTGTAAGTCTTTAAAAAAACCTAGCTTAGATTATACTTTGGGGTTTATGATAACAAATTTACAACTTCAGTCAAAACAAATGTCTTATAATGTTTGGATATTGATTGTTTTTTTTACATACTTTGAGGTTAGAAACCGTTTAAAATGTATGAATGTTTACAAATCCTGTGGGTATATCATTCATGATCTAAAAATTACTTAGGCCTACAAACATAAAACTATATTTTAAATTATCCCTACCTTGCCTAAATAACTGTATTTAAATTATTTGGGAGTAAAATAGTCGATGAATAAAATGTTTGATTTTTTGTTTTGTTTTCCAAAATTTATTTGAGGCTTAATTGTAGGCTCTGTGCATTTACCATGTTGAAAATATCTTACTGCATTTACCCAGTTATATATAGTTTGTTGTTTGTAAGCCTGAGTAATTTCTTCTGAAGAACGAAGTAAACAAAAACAATTGTAGAAAAACGTAAACTTTCAACGATAGTTAACCTCGAAGCAAGTCATATACCGCACTTTACATTAGTTATATAACACATTAAACTTATTTTGAAGTTATATTTTTTCTCATTTGAATCAAATTATAACAAGGGATCTGATTTTTCAAGGGATGCTACGTATTTTTAATAATAAATTTACGTTAGTTAAAAAATACTTGTTTAAAATATATATTTTGCTTGACTAGTTTTAAAAATGTTCGTGACAATCCCTGAAGCAATAGACATTTCTTCAACTGTGGTGCAGTACTTGTATCCTTCTACCCGTATCTATCTTTGCTATTAATGGAAACTTCTTCTACTCTTGAGGTGTACAGCTGAATAAAACCACCTCCTGCATTATCTACCCAAATGTAGTTACCATTTATTAGAATGTTTGAGGTTACATAGCTAGCCTATAATAAATACAGCTTCGTAACAATCGCCAACGGAAACAAACCGTAACAGCTGTTGTAAATATGCCCAGTGTTACCAACTGTACAACCCTACACTGGAATGAGAAAACAAGTATTGCACCAATTAAATATTTAATGCTATTATGAGCGCAGAACAAAATACTTAACCAGCCACTGTAAGAAAATGTTTTTACAAACATTGGCATGTTGGTTTGTTTTACAAATTAAATTAACAAAATAACAAGTGAGACTTTAATGAACATCGGCAGAGACAAAACGGTTTAAGCTTAACATTGTGTGTATGAGTGTCTATGGGGTTCTACCCCCTTATCGTTTCACTCATGAACCCCCTCAGCGACACGCGGAGAAGAAAAATGTAAAAAGATTACAGTATTGTATACTCTGTTATTTTCACTGAAATGGCGATTGACTAGGACATAGAGACTTGTATCGAGTTAGTGTTGTGTAGTTGCGGTATCCTGACGCACACGCGAATGGTAAAGGTTTTGCGTGAATATTATATTTGTAAATAATAGAGCAATATAAATCTAAAATAAAAACGCTGTTGGTTGTAAACAAAATTTATCGAATCTAAATTTGAGAAGTAGGTTGCTACGGTTGTAAATGTAAATTATTTAAAAAAAATGTGTGTTGGTTCAGTACACGCCTAACCTAAAATAAAAATTGTGTTTTTGATCCAAATCAGCTGTTTTATTTATAATATGTCAGATGTTTGAATTAAAACAAAGTAAGCCTTTTTCATTGATTTTTATTTGCTTTTATTTTGTTTTTCTAATCACAAAACTATGTTGGTTGTGAATAATAATAAGCTGGTTCTCAATTTGTTAAGCTGGTTGCTATGGTATTGAATATAAACGCATTCAACACACATGAGTTGCTAAGCTATTGATCTGAATCAGCTGTTATATTTATATAGGACTGGGAGTAAACTCTCGAGTTTTAACTATTTTTACGCTTTAAAATCTAAATTTGCTAAACTCTTTCTAAGTCTGAGTTTATGACCCATAAGAATATACTTTCAAATTTTCAAATTTTTATCTTAAGTAATTTGGCTCTACATTTATTCTAAGTCAATCAGCCAGGACCAAAACGCTTATATGTACAGATGTATTGAAACGCTCAAGTTATTCGGTTTAACACTAACTATTCACGTATGGTTTTTCTGTATTACCACTTTTCGTCCTGTTTATGAGGACGTTATGGTGAGTAAATAAATGAATAAATAATAAAAATTGCGTGATTTGTTAACTGAGTTTTGCAGTAGTAGAGGCTTAATGTTTCTATACTAAGTTCATTTCTAGCTTTACTTCTAGCAAACTTAAAGCTTCGTCATGAAAATAAATAACAAGAAAACACTACTTGAATGTTGAGATATGGAAGATAAATACCCACAGAAATTATAAAGATTGGGAACAATTTGTTATAAAGAAATAGGAAAAGGCAAAGTCGTTTTACATTTGGTACTTTCTTAATTAAGTCCTTGCACACTTTGTTCCTACATGTATAAGACGCAAGTATATCTATCAGCTCGTCTATTTATATGCTAAGAACTTCTCATATGATTTTAGAATTTTTTTAAAAATTCTAGGAGTTTAATTTTATTGCCTTCCCCTATCATACCCAAGACAAAATGTCCCCGTCCGACCTGAAAAATGTGCACCTTATCTAAATAACAGCAGAACTCTTCGTCTCCCCCCCAACCCCGAAAACCAGGTAACCTATATTATTTATTACCTCCTGAGGACCCAAACTCGTTGCTCACGAGTCAAATTTTTAACGAATCTAAATGTAAGTACTATATAGGCCTACATCATTTCTGTCGAACTTTGGTGTCTATTTTAATATTAAAAAGAGAGAAATTTTGCACTATAGCATTTTACGCAAGGGTAAATTCAGAAATTACTGAATTTATTTAAAGTAATACATTCATTTTTCTAGTGTATGTATGTCTCTCTGTAATAAAATAGCATAGTAATTTTTTTTCTTTTCTTTAATTTATTTGACGAGTTTCGGGATATCTATCCCAATATCAGAATCTCTTGTTGAATGGATACCAACAAAACGTGAAGTAAAATTACACAAACACAGACACAAACACAAAACAACAACACTTTTAAAACACAGATAATAGGTGTAGACCTTATGGCTACCGGATGTAGACACAGTTTTTCGACAAAAAGTAAAATCGGAAGAAAAGTACAACACATTCAGACAAATCAGTATGTTGAATCGATGTAGGGAATAAAAATAAATTGATGCAACGAATTTATTTCGGGTCAGGTTGATTCGATACTTTTGATTAAAAACACTTATCAAACAGGAATCAAGATTTACTGGTATACACTTTTCAGAAACCTTCAAAATTGTTGTTAGTCTTCAAGGAGTGAAGAAGCAAAGATTCTAACCAGTAACAATTACCTAAGCTGAGTAGATCGTTTTAACGACTGGCAATAAAATGTGAGCCCGCGATCAGGGACGGAAACGATTTATTACCATTTGCCGTTTTAATGTACCAAGGACAGTCTCTGTAATTAAAGACAGAAAATTGCTAACAAACAAGAATTATTTTTAAATTAATTTGTAAACACTTTTAAAAGTGTCGATACATTCTATTACATTTTATTTCAGTCATTGGTAGAAAGAATGTATTTGCTTCTAGACAAAAGGCGTCATATTACTTACTACACTGTTTGCTTCGCTCACCAACCTCCTCGGAGACTCGTGGCGAAGCCAATGGGAGCAGATTAAAGTATTGTACTATCCGATATTTTCACTGAAGGACGATTGATTAGGACTGAAACACTTGGATCGGGTCCAAGTCCAATCTTAAAAAACCTCTCTAATATTATTTGAATAATATCTTAAAATTCTCAAATGGAATCCCTTTTGAACAATTGATTTATAAATATGTAAAATTTCAGAAGACAGATAGGCGAGTGATCCTATAATAAGGGTTCTACTTTTTCTTAAAAGTTCAAAACCCTAAAACGTGGATATTCTCATATGAGATTGGAATAGCTTTCTTGTCTTTCTGGTAATACATTTTTTGGAGAAATTATCTTTAAAAAAAATTATATAAAAGGAAATACAAATTTTATAAAACATATTCAACAAATAAATTTTGTAAAACCTATCAAATTCTGATAATAATTCTTAATAAATCAGAAACAGGAACTACTTAGTCAATTTTGATCAACTGGATGTGTATTGTTTGTCACACATAATTTTAATAGAAGGTGTAAACATAACCATTACTGTAGTTATAATGAATTAAATTCAATAAACGACATCCGGATAACATCGGAGGCCTTAGCTCTAGACCTGTGCGTGTTCATCAAAAAAATTCACTATCATTATTTTTTATAACGCGCCAAAAGAAGTATAATTTCAAAAAAGAAAGAAATAGTTGACAGATGGAATTCTGTTATTTCCGTGAAAGCTTTTCTGTGTTTATACGAAATATTTTCTTTGTGTCTAGGTAACTGAAATTCTCGTTCACTTTCAAGGGTTGACTAATTCTTAAATTACTCAGCAGTAGGCCTAACAATGTTTTCGCATTTAATTTCCTAAAGTAAAGTGTTCCTGTTTCCAAGCTGCAGTTTCCGGATCCGGTAAAGTGCGTGCTACGTTTTATCGCAGCTGTCATCTTGGAACGAAATTTTCACTTCACATTTCACACAGAAATTACTCTAACTCTGCTCTCCTGAACTAAGAGTTATCAAATTATAATCCCTGAGAAATATAACGTATTGGGAAGTTCTGGAAATGTATCCGTCGGTTTCAAGTATTTACCCAAAACTGTGATCACGTTTGAATCACTAATTCTTCTAATAAAAACTATAAATGATTGGACAAACAAGTTTATAATAAAACAGTGGGTGAGACTCTCGCGCGTTAGAAGAGAAATTTCTGAGGTAGAAGCTATATGTTCTGCCTTGAGATTTATTAGTCATCGTGTAAAATGTATGTATCTTACAATCCTTTTAGTTTACTTCATTGTTTACAGCTAAGAAACAAATTAGGCCTATAAACATAAAAATATATTTTAAACTACCACTATTTTCATATTTTATCATACAAGTTTGGACTTCATTAATTTATAAATATAGGCCTACCGACTCGCTTTGTGAGTTTGCACCTCGACCTTGCGGCTCGGATCAGAAGCTGCCACCAAGGTAAAGTCGCCACGTCGATTCGAACATTTTTGATATTTTACGTTTTGGTTCGTTTTGGTAGAACAAGACGGGCTATAAGTTCATGTAAACAAAATGTGCAGAATAATCTCCTATATTTATGTTTCTTAGATAAAACCTGAAAAAATTTCATAATACAGTACTACTAAAAATATTAAAAAATATTATTTCCGATCAAAAACATTTTTCTGGTTATTAGATTTTTTGCTAACGAACTCATCCAAACGACGTAGAAAACACACATGTCTATAAAATTTCGTCTAGATCGGACGTAAAATGCGGCCGTTAGAATATTCAATTTTTAACGACACCCAAACGTGTACTGGGGACCATGATCGGTTCACATTGACTACTCCCGACATAAGGTCTCACCATAAAAGTCACTGCAACACGTCATCTTTCCTTCGGAAATTAGTTAAAAATTAACAAACACAACAATTCTAACGTTTAGCTACGTAACGTGCTCAGTGTTGAAACTCGTGGAAATAAGACACTAATTAACATGGCAATTTTGTACGTAGAAACTTTTCAAAGTAATAATGACTCTGCCGTTCTATAATCTTCATCAAAGCTTTCAGTTTCATCATACTTTAGATTGAAGTGAGTTTAATGTTGGATTAGAAATAAAGTTGAGATTGCCTTTTAGGTCGATCGTTAAAACACCTTTAATGAAAATTTAATTCCCGCGATTTTAAAACTTGAAAAGAAATTTTTCAGTTTTAGAAATTTGTACGTTTTTTATTAGGTTTTCTTAAACTCGTTTTGGTTAAAACAAGATTAGTAATTAATTATTTCTGAAAGCTGCAAAAATAACAATTTGGTAAATAGTAAACATTATTATAACGGGTAATATGTTATAGTCTGTACGGGCATTATTACAAGGCTTTCGAATTCAAGTTGTTAATACCTCATACCCACACTTAGACGGTATACCGATAATTCCTAAGACCTTCATATACAATTTAGCAGAATTGATATTAAATAACGACTATGACGGTGCGTTATGGTAGCAACACTGACACGCCGGGTTTCTATGAAGTAACTGGTAGTATCCAGTGAAAAATGTGAAGTGCAGATTCATTTAATACAAATAAGAGAAAATATAACTTTAAAATGTTAAGTTTAATGTGTTACAGAACTAATGTATGCTGTTTTAGTTAATTTGAGGATAGACGTTGTTAAAAATGTAAATTACAAACAAATGTGTACTTAGTTCTATAGAAGAAACTACTAAACGAGTATAATATTCTAGTGATTTTCAACATGGTAAAGGAACAGAGCCTGCAAATAAAATATTTTACTCAAATGTCTGACAAAGTTTTCTAAAACAAAACAGAAGATCGTACATTTTATCATTTAAACCATTATATTTGAAATAGTAATTTATCCAATACTATATTACCGAAATTCCGTAGAAAAGATGAGCTATTAAGTGACACTTATGGTGAAACCTAAGGTCCGGGAGTGGCCAATGAACACCGATAATAGTCTCCAGAACACGTTTTGGAGGGTCATAAAAAATGGATATGTATGTTCGCAATCTAACGGCCGCATTTTACTTCCGATTTGGTCCAAATTTAGTACACAAGTTGATTTTCTAAGACTCTCAAACGAGTTCGTTATCCATAAAAATCAAACAAACAGAAGCACTTTTGTCTTTTTTTAACTGGAAGTAAATTTTTATTTGGATTTTTTGTACTAGAATGAAACGTTTTTGTGGTTTTATATAAAAAATAAATATATTAGATTATTCTGCACAGATTGTTATATACACGACCTTAAAGCACGATCCAAGCCGACGGCCAGGAATCAAACTGCGAGCGAAGAGAACAATGTATATTATTATTCATATAATAACCAAACAGAACTAAAAGTTGTAAACATAATCTTAAATGGTTAACATAGTGGTTAAAGTATTACAGCTGATGGAAGAAATCAGCTGTTATGATATTTTAACGAATGAAACAAACAATATAAGATTGCGTTGTAATATTTTGTTACTCCCAGACGAGAATTACCTTTGGTATGTAAAAGTTGGTATGTACAGACTTTTGGCGTCTTAGCCCTACTATTAACAAAAACCCTAACCTACAAATGAAACAAAAAATTCCTTTCAAAAAATATAATTAGCAATATTATTGAAATACAATAAAAACCAAAAAAAAATTTCTTGTTGGACACAGTTTACTTACGTGATTTTATTAACATCAGATGACTGATGATTATTGATTAATGAAGCATGTGTTCTTGTCACTAATGTTAATCTTATGAAAAATAACAAATCATAACTTCTTTTTTAACTAAAGTTATTTATTATTATTTAGAAAAAGTATTGATTTTTTCTTATACAGAGATTTAGTTTAAAAACAATAATAATTGAATCGCTCAATTAAAGCAGAGGCCGATATTATAAAAAAACAAAAATTTTGTTAATTGTAGTTTATACCAAATTAATTCAGAAATTATTAGTTGTAGAAATATTACCAAATTCAGCAGACCACCATTATGAAGTAGGATGCCCGTAACAGCTGTACAAAGTAGATTATAAAATTATTTTAAATATATTATATCTATATGTATATATATATTACAAGGGAATGTTTTACATGGTTTTTGAAATACTTTGTGCAATTTTCCAAAGAGGTGGTTCAAATATTCTACAGGTAATTGATTGCACTATTTTGTTTTATGAAAGCCATTTAAAAGTAAAAAATCCCCGTTAGAAATGATTGTTAAATATTAGATTTCAAAATGTAACCCCTTAAATGTAATTTAAAATTGCTCCCTTACACATGCAAAAGAATATTTGTTATTTTTTAAATTCGGATTCTGAACTTATAAATCAGTTTAACCGCCTTTTTCTTCGAAATAATCTCATTACTTTACAACAATTAATTTTACTTATTGAAATATCATTTGACGCCATTGCGATATGTTTTATACATATCATTTGAACTGGGTTTCTGAAAAATATTCTCGGTAAAATGTGGAAAAGCTTTTCTTCTAACTCATTCAATGAAACTGAAAATGTCAACAAAAATCTATGAAAATAAACTAGTTCATGGCACAGTGCGCATGTCCAAATCACACTTGATCCGTTTATTGTAAACAATTGCATGTGCTAGTGATTCCATTTCCTGAGACAATCAAAACCAATTTAACCTAAAATGTCAAGTTGAAGAGTGACGCAAAACAAGTGAAGGCTGTATTACTTATCGAGTTCGAGAAGTGATTTGGATAAAATGTTATAGATTGGGACTTGTCATAGTAGGAACCACTTTTATAAAATTTAGTAAAGTTAAACTGTTTTCACTGGTTTGCTTTTTCAAGCACAATTATAATAAACGGTACAGGAACTGGCACATACTTTATCACAAACATATTTAAATTATTAAACAGAATCATTGTGACTCCATAATTGTAAGTGGGATAGGATAGGTGATATTAAAGTAGCAGATTAACTAATAAACATTATTATTATTAGCTAGAGAGAAAATTATTCAATCGATTTTGAACAAATTTGCACAAAAAACAACTATAGGCCTGTATATATGTACGAAAAAAGGTTTTAAAAAGTTTTGAAAAGCAACCCCCGTTTTGGCCAAAAAATTCCCCAAAATCAGTTATTATTATTATTATTAGCTAAGCAAGAATTTCTAGAAAGATATGGTGTTCTGCATTATGGTAGGGTACATTAAGGACTACAAATAAGCCAAATTTGATCAAAATCGTTAAAACCGTTTTTTTATAAAAAAATAATAACTGATTTTTTGGGGGTTTCAAAAATTTTCAAAACCCTTTTTCGTGCATCTATATATGCCTAGATGACATGTTTGGTGCAAATTTGTTCGAAATCGATCGAATAGTTTTCGGTCTAGCTTTGAATACATACAGACATACATACAGACATTTTGTAAAAACCACTTTTTTGGACTCATGGGGTCCCAAAACGGATATTTCCACAAAATCTCAACATCGATTTTTTTGCGATCACTATACTTTCTCTATACTATAGTATAGTTAGAAAGTAAAATTGAGGTAGGTTGTGGCACAGGAAGAAGATATTCTATACGGATGGAATGAGAAATGTGTAACTCGTTGAGTCAAACCCAACCGTTCTGTAATGGCTAATTGAACGGCTACTCTAATAGGAGAGGAAGGCTCCCTTTCTCTCAAGTCCCTAGCATTTAACCAAGCAACACTTCTGCGTTGTAGAAAACCATAGGCTTCGGTAATGTGTTGTTTTTAAGGGAGTGTAATAAGACTTAATAGTTCCGTACGTCTACATGCAGTCGTATGAACTTTTCATTGGATTTTAAAAATAATTCATTACTTAGGTGATGTTTTTTTATTAATATATGAACTCTGTTTTGTTAACTACAATAATAGCAAACGGGAATTTGCTACAAAACTGGACACCAACATTATATCTAGTCGAATTAGTTTAAAACAGAAAATTGCCGGAATGATTTATGTTATAAGCAGACTTACTTTGGAGTTTTCTGAAAACATTAAAGCGCTTCATACGGCTGGTATTTCACATCCGTAAATTACAGATTTGCATGGTAACCATAGAATACACCCAGGATTTTCTCTGTAGTAGGCACACTGTGGTGTTTTATACGATAAGAATCTTTTCCGAAGTTAATAAATAAATATTGAGCTTGACTTGTGAGAAGATACACTTGATAAAATAAACTTTGAACACAAAATCTCACAACTAATACGTTTATTAACTCAAACGCGTTTCAACTACAAAGTCGCCATCTTCAGTGATGCACGAGCTACAATAGTTATAGTTTGACTATTGTAGTTGTTTACAAGCTTTCTTTGATGTAAAATCAAAATGGCTACAGTGGTGTGACTGGTGGCGCTATCTTGATGGAAGTAAAAGTCAGATTGCTATCACTAATAAACCTCTTCAGATCTCTTGCAAAATATTGAAGGATATTTTCTCTGAAACGTACCTGGTTTACAGTAACCGTAATCTCGTTATCATCTTCAACGAAATACGTACCCAGTATGCCTCTCATTGATACAGCGCATTATATTGTTACGTGCTCACTTTGTTGTGGCTTCCAGATGAGATATCAGAAAATGTGTTGTTTACTTACTTGTTGATGAAACTGTGTGACAGATACATGACTTTAATCTGAAAACGTACACTTTGAAGGAACCCGGGGGTTTCATCGTTTGTTGCTAACATTGAGGAGCATTAAACTACTCTATATTGTTAACCCTTACATTTTTGAAGGTTGACCGGTTTTTATTTTACGGGAATCCACCAAGGTTTTAAACATTCTTCACAAAGACGTATTTCTGATTTCCATTTTCCAAAAGTTCGGTAAAGGCTTAATTTCGGAGATTGCAGGAGTTGCTGAAGAACTCTAATTTTTTTTTATTCTTAATGAACATTTTCGGACGACTTTCTCATAATTTCCGCCGATTCAAAACACGACTCTTAAGACAGATCTCGTCAACAACACTTATCGTAACTTCATTACTTAACGGCTGTTTGTGTTATCGTTCTTGAAACTATACAGCAATTCTATGTTAACTAGAAGAATCTGTTCCCTATGCGCGAAATTAATTCTCCGAGATAAAAACTTTGATATTATCAACTGTTTTAAAAACTAACCACATCTTCTTTAATTTTAGTATGGTTTATTTTAGCGCACACCATACTTAAGTACGCAATTGTAACAAATACAATGAAAGCAAGTTTTGAAACAAATACAGTAAAGAAGGATTGATAATGACATCGAGCCGAAACATGTCAATGGAAGATAATAAACACTCAACACTGTCTCATACGTTTACTTTAAAACTCAGTTTAAAATAACATTTGTCAACTTATAAATAAATGCATCTCAACTCCGTATTTCAAGATTGTATACAACACTTAGACTGGAAGAGAAGGTGCAGACTACGTGTATTTCATATAGAGTTACGAAGTTTCACATTGCACTCGTCTCCAGATGTTTGACAGTATGCACTTTAAAAGTTATCTTCACGGCAAGAGCTATGTAAGGAACCTTGCAGCGCCCGAACTGCCATATCATGAACACATATATGCCTTCGATTGCATAACATAAAATTAGAAGGAGTCGTTTTGTATTTTATTTTATTTATCCTGTATGTTATTCAAGAAATATTTTATAACTTAATTTTGTTTTATCTGGGATTCTTTGTTTTCATAATCTAATTAGGTTTCATAATTACGTCATAACCATCCGACCTTTATGTAACTATCGTACAATGACTTTTTGTAAATCGTAAGAAATAAAAAATAAAAATATGAACCAATTATACAATATATTAAAAATTATGTTAAAGAAGAAAGAAGATCACATGTGTTATAGATTGACCAAATTAACAAGGTTTTCAATTGTTTATTAAAAATTAATTTTAAAACGTTATAATTGCATGAGCACAAAAGTTGACTTTAATAAATATTAAGTTGCGTAAATAGGAAAATGAACTAGACAATGTCGACAGTCTTGAAATAAACATTAAATTCTTACTATAAATAACAATATTGAAACATTTAGCATTATACTGAAGGCGGCAATGAACCAGATTTTGTATTGTAGACCATCAACGCGAGAATTTACAACACTAACTTGGCTTGTAATACTTAAGGGTGCTAATAACTAATACAAATAAAATAATTCGATCACGAATTATAAGTTAAATTGGTCTACTGATGAAGGCGCTGAATAACTGCCCTACGTATACGACATAATACATTAGTAGAATTTGTTAACAACCTCCAGTCCCGACTCACGCACTGCTTTTTCCGAACGCAGGGGAGGTTTCGCCTCGGCCTTATAGGCCAGTCAGTAGAGGTAAATTTAGACCAAAAGTTCCAGTAATTTGCAATACGGCTGAATATGTTTTTTATAAGTACATTAAAGTATGTAGATTAACATAAAAAAAGTTTAACAGTCTATCGATTTCCCAAAGTCGAAAAAAAAATCGATTATCATTTTTTTCCGATTATCCTTAATATTTCGAGCTGGGATGAAGATAGAGGAAAATAAAAAATACCACCGTATTTATTTCGTCCGAGCAATGGTTTGTCTGGAAAAAATTCGATAATGCAGGTATGTATTTTGCAGCAGGGGAAATCATTAAAAGGGGACATCTTATTCATATATGAAGCGTTTTCTTATTCTAAATTGGCCGAATTTTAATATATCGAATTGAAACTTGATATAGGAGTTAAAATATATATTTTTAACATTTATGCTGAGTCTCAGCTTGTTATATTGAAAATTACCCCATCTAGAGCCACTTGACTTATTAATGGGTTTCTCGATTTTAGGAGTACCGGACCCACCAATTCATTTTAAACAGCTCCAGTTTAGAAAATTTTCAAAATATCAACCTGAAAGTTTTTTTACAACTTAAATATTTAGATTCAAACAAGATCAAGGAGTATAAACCTTTTTTTATTATTTACTTTTCAAAGCACAAGTAACTTAAAAAAGTATAATTTTAGACCTTTTTAGATTTTTCATCAAAACGCTTGCGTTAATCGGCTGCAGATTAGTCAATTTTTTAAATATAGTTTTTAAAATAAGTAGGCCTATAGCAAAAAACAATTGTGTTTTTAACTTCTGTACCAATTTTTAAATCGATATGTTCAAAAATGTCGAAAATAGAGTCGTTGAATCCAAAGGTGTTATAGTTAAAACGAGATAGGTAAAACAGAAGACCATTTTCAAGCGCCTCGTTTTTTAAAAATAACAAGAAAAAATCGTTCATACTTACTAAGAATATTTATACTGGTGTACTCAACTTGTAAAACAAATTTTATGTTGATATTCCAAAAATTGACGAAACTGGAATAGATTGAAATTATTTCGTGAGTCCGGTACTCCTAAAATCGATAATCGAAATCGACTCCTAGATCGGGTCATTTTCAAGATAACAAGCTGAGACTCAGCATAAATGTTTAAAATATATATTTTAACGCCTATATCAAGTTTCAATTCGATATATTAAAATTCAGCCATTTTATAATGAGCCAACGCTTCATATATGAATAAGATGTCCCCTTTTAGTGATTTCCCCTGCTGCAAAATACATACCTGCACTTTCGAATTTTTACCAGACGAATCATTGCTCGGACGAAATAAATACATATGAACTTTTTTGTTGAAAAATACGTCCCCTATACTGTGGTATTTTTTATTTTCCTCTATCTTCATCCCAGCTCAAAATATTAAGGATAATCGAAAAAAAATGATATTCGATTTTTTTTCGACTTTGGGAAATCGATAGACTGTTAAACTTTTTTTATGTTAATCTACATACTTTAATGTACTTATAAAACAAAATTCAGCCGTATTGCAAATTACTGGTAGTTGTAACCTATACCGACTGGGCTATTATGGATTATGGACTACTTGGCTTCTCCAGCAGCGGACAAACTGGCTTTGCGAGTTGGTATCCCGATAGTTACCTTCGGATCAGAAGCTGAAACCACGGTAAAATTATATAGCTGGATTACAACCGTGTACTTTTATAGTATTTTACGTTTTGGTGAACCAGAATGGCAATAAGGTTCTCTAAACAAAATTTGTAGAATAATCTACTGCATTTATTTTGTTTGGATAAAAGCCCACTAAAGTTTCATTCGAAATTCATACCAAATATCTGAAAATGTTATTACTTTCTGTCAAAAACATGCTTCCGGTGTTTGAATTTTTTGTCTAACGAGCTCGTTCAAGTGTCTTAGAAAACCAACGTATGCAAAAATTTCTGTCCTTATAGGACGTAAAACACGGTCGTTAAAGTGTGAACACCTAAATACAGATTAATATAGAAATTCGCAAGTAACACCATATAATTCTTATAAAATAACAATATAATAACAACTGAATCATTATTGTTCCCAACAATTAGGATTCGATTATTGTGCACAAACATTTGTTATAGAATCAGGTGCAGAGTCAATCTTAATAAAAAAAATTTATTTAAGTTAAAATTAAATAACTATTTTATTCTAGATTTAACTGAATGTATAAATGGATATGTACAGAACTAAAATATTAATTTTCATTGTAACAGATTTTGCTTTCAATTTTTGTTTATATTTTATTTTAGAAATTTTACTTGATTTAAGTATTTGTTAACAAATAAAAATAATAACGTAATAATAATAATAATAATACAAATAAAAAATAATAATTGTAAACAAATTATTGGTAATAAAACCAAAGCTAGCACGATCAACCCGACCCCGAGATAATAATAATAACTACTAAAGATAGATTTACTAAATTGTTGTATGCTTTTGAAAATCCCTATGGAAAATAAATTAATTTTACAACTTTTGGTGGACACAGTAATCTAAAAAATACAATTTTATGTTATACATTTAAATTTAGTCTGCCAATAAAACTTCTAAGTCACAATTGAAAAATGTATAAGTAAATGCATTTTAAATATGAAACATTTAATCCCAGTTTAGTGGTGCATCATAGTCACTTTCTTTTAGTGTTGTCGTTTATAAAACATATTTATCTCAACACAATACAAGTTGTAACGTACTGAAATGTTTCCCAATGGCTTTGACTAATCAACTTTGCTAAAACCAGCAAGTTTGTATCGTGTTTACACAATTCCAGTTGAAATCTATGTTTTTATTAAACTTGCTGGATCAGTTTGTGCTATACTCCGACCTCACATTTTTACATTTTCGAATATTAATTCAACATATATGTTTGTTTATACTTTAAATAATTGAAATATTAAAGCATTTCAGTGCGTATTTGAATTACACTTCTATTAACATAAATATTGTAATATACAAACGTATAATTAGTATAAAAGTAAACTTATTTGTTTAAAAAAAGAGAACAATATTGATATAGTATAAACTTTCCTATTTTAACTGTTATTAATTATGTCATAAAAAACAACACATTTTATTTATCGTTAGTGTCTTCTTTTTTAACGCGTTTTGGTTAAATCCCCTAGGTGAATAAAGGTTGTCAAAACATTGTGCACCTAACTGTCTTTTTTTTATATGTGTTTATGTTTTTACTTTCTCCACCCTATACGTAGTATATGGAGAAAGTATTGTTTTCGTAAAAATGTTCGAATTTGAATTTTCAGTTGAATTATCTGTTTTGGTGCTTCCAGAACCCCCAAAAATGGTTTAGTGCAATTATCTGTGTTGGTGCTCCCTGAACCCAAAACTACTTTTAGTGGAATTTTTTGTTTTGGTGCTCCATGAACCCAAAAAAGTGTTTTTAGAGTGGTGTCTGTCTGTCAGTCTGTCAGTATGTATACACGACCAGAGAGGACACTATTGGTCCGATTTTCATGAAATTCGGTATGTAGGTACTAAACCCTAATATCTACAGGCATGTTTTTCATTTTTTGGAATTTTTAATTTTTAAGGGTAATTTACCCCTAAAACCCATAAAAAACGACAAAAATGCAAATTTCTCAAAAACGGCGCTAACGATTTTGATCAAATTTTCAGTATTTATAGTGCTTAAGATGCCAAACAAAATGACACCACCCGCTTTTATCAAAACTTCGGCGTTTTATAATTATGGGGAAATGTTTAAAAATAAACAAGTTTATGTTGCCAATCTAGCATCGCGGTGGTGGCCGCACGGGGTAGCACCATAGTAGCGATCACGGCCAGTAATTCAAAGGTCGCGCGATCGAATCCCGCCTAGGACAATAATTTTTTTATACGATTGATGTAGGTAGAATATTATTTTTTTGTTTTGTTCTAAAAAGTAATAAATAAAATGATTGAAAACAATATTATTTTGACTACAGTAAGTTGGGAGAAAGTTTGTGTCAGTTAACTGATACCGTTTATTTACTTAATGTTTTGGCAACCTACTTTCAACTAGGGATTTTCTGATGATGGGATAGAAATCGTGAAACGCGTCAAAAGAAGAAACAAAAGAGGTCACTGACGGATAAAAACATGTAGTGTATACAATTAGCGAACTGGATACCAAGAAAAATGTATTTATTAGTATTATTAGTATTTTTTACGAATGCTATTAATGTGCAACAAATAAACATAATAAGAAACATTAGTAATATAGTTTTATAATATAAACAGAATAACAGATGCATAACTAGTAATACAAGTAACTTTATAAAATCATTATTACCATGACTGACCTATGAATAGAAATGAAATAAAGTTATAAAATTGTGTTATTTCTATTATAATTCAACAGAAGTTACTTACTATTTAAATGAAACTGATAAATATTTTATCATAATGTATGTTTAACTTTCTGATCAAAAAGTAATGAATACGAACCCATGTTGACGAATCTCTTTTTAAATAAATTGAAAGCTTTAGCACCTCCCATATAATATGATTCTATGTTTGCCCTCTATATGCTCAAAAACTAGTCGACCTATTACACTAAAAATTTCACAGTTCTTCCTTATTAGTAGAGGGAGTGTTGAGCCGTAATTATCTCAAAAACCTAAGTTTAAATCCCATTGGAGTAAACAGGTGAAATTTTGCACAGTTGATTTTTATGTGATACATAACAAAATTATAGCTTTTGATTATTTGCATCGAAAGGAGTAACTCCGGACAATAAATATTCATTATTTTACTCCCATTGATCCTAGAGAACGATAATTGTTATATTTATTCCATAAATGTAACACCATTCAATTTCGGTCACTACTATCTAGTTGTTTAAAATGAGCTAACTATCCATTTACAATAAATGTAAATTCCACTAACTTAATACCAAAACGAGGGCTGAAATTCGGTGCTGTATATTATTCTTAAGTGAAAGAAAAACATTTGCATTTCGATTTCTTAACTAACCTTAACATTTTATAATAATTCATGCACTTGCTAGTGACGTCAATGTTGGTTATGCTTCACTTAAATATAGTGAATCAAACTAATTGCATTTAGATTAGTTGCATCTAATTGGTAAAATATTTGTCGTATCTAATATTTTATGAATAATGTACTCATAGATGTGAAGTACCGTTCAATCGGGAGTTATGAGTAACAAACTGGCGGAAAGCTTGATTTCTAGGGTTTATGATCTTTTTTTTATGTATTCCTAAAATTAAATCATTTTTCGATTATGACGAAACTCACTGTATGTTTTTCACCCATGAAACTCGTATCTGAAATCTTATTTTTTTTATTGCATGTAAAATTACATCAGCGGGTATCAGTTAGTATATTATACATTTTAATTTGTAGATATTGATTGATCTCTAATTGATAACCACCACCATTTATTTTAATTGTAATCATGACTATTGTATTTTTCTGAATAAACAGAACAAAATGTAATAATTTTTATTAACTCTTATGGGTAACTAAATTCTTGTTACTGTTAAAAAATAATAAAGCGGTCGTTTTACCGGAGAATTCAAATACAACGTCTCCATTTCCAAATAGTATCAACTATAAACCTAAAATTTACAAATAACATTTTACATTTGATTTTTTTAAATTGTAATATTTTAAAAGTGTGACGTTGTAAGAAAAATAAATTATTAAAACTAGTAGATAAATATAATTCAATAATGTAATGTTTTTTCTCACTTTCAAATGTATTCAAATGTATTTTTAATTATTTCAAATCCTTCTATTTTTTCTTTCTCCAAAAGGCTAAACTCGTCTTGAAGAGGATGAGAAGGAAGGCGAGATTGCAACAGAAAAGTGAAGGTTAACAAATGTAAGTAGAAAGAAATACCAATCACATTTACAATAATTTAGTATTTGTTTCATGATGTTGATGTTTTATGATGTATAAAGTTAGTTCACATGATGTTATTTAAATAGAGGGCGAAAAAAACAAATACCATTTTAATGTATAGTTTGTCCAAAACGTATAAGAACTGTAGGACTTCTTGGTTTCTAACAAAAAAAGAAAACTGTTTGATCTCATTTTAATAAAATGTATATTTTATATAACATTGTGGACTAAAAATTGAGATGAAATCAACCATTTATACAATGTGACAGATATGAAAATATCAAATGGAAACTCCTACTTTTATTACGTTTTCTGAATTTATACATATACATAATTTTTTTAACTTTACATTTTTTATAAACCCAACCGTTTTTGTACATATTAGACTTGAAATTGAGATTTTTAGATTATTGATAGGCTTAGCAAAGTAAAAGATTTAAAAAATGTCACCCATTTAAAAATCTTTGAAATTACATGTTTTATCAACTCAAACAATAAAAACCACACATTTAATAAAAATTATATTTTAGTGGCCACTTTTAGATTATCTGTGAACATGTAAAAAAAATAAGTAAATTTAAATAGAATTGTTTGTAAAAATGAGCGCTATTATAGTGTGACTTGATGAAACATGGAAATTCAATCAATTTTTAAATCGGAGTCAACGTTTTATCTCCTACCCCGAAGTAGCTAAAGCCTTTAAAAAAAATCAAAATTTCAAAACCAAATTGCCCGAAAATGGTTCTGTTTGTAAAAAGAATAAAAAAGTCTTCACATTATGTTTAAATTTCCAAAACGAAAAATATTTTTAAATAAAAAATAGGAGTTTTCATTATGTATTTTCAAGGTTGCCGCCATATTTGAATAATGGTGTGTGTTTTCACAATTTTAAAACCACAAAGTTATACAAAATAGACATTCCTTTAAAATGAGAGATCAAATATGTTTTTAACGTTGTCGATATAATTCATCTAAAATTAAGTAACATAATCGAAAATAGTGGAAACGTTTTAAAATTTAATTTACATAGGCTGATTTACCGGGTAGCAATCACTACATGGTCTGTTTAAAGCCACTAGTTTCAATTTACAATGCTGTAGCAAAATTTACAGGTTAGTTCTAACCAATGCATGTACGATTCATAGATAGACATTTAGTTTTAAGCAGAGTTTGTCCTTAACATGTTTTAACTAATTACATTAACTAAGGGTGTACCAAAATGTTGAGGGGAAAAAACGTTTTGAAAAGCAATTTTAGGTCGATATGTTAAGAGTTGTTTCAAAAACCATTCAAAAATAGTTAAGGTTCTTATATCTTGCCTTTTTGCGAGTTTAAAAGTGGTGAATCTTGTTTATTTTTTTATTTAACTGAACAATTGAGTTTTTGTTTATTGTTTACATATTGTTAGTGTTCATTTTTGTGTTATTCTTTTATTGGTATTTTAATTATTTTGGATTTGTTTAACTTTCTCTCACTGCTGTAAATGTTTTATTTTTATGTTGATACTAGACAACAAAAACCTCATCACAGTCCTCGTGTCGATTTGATTGTATTTTTTTCATTAGTTCAATCATGAATAAATGAATGAAATGAAAAATGCTATATTTTGCAACAGAAAAAGGCTACCACAATATGTGGAGAAATACAATAAAATAGTTCTCCATAACAAACTACGTTAATTAATCTTACATTTTCAAAGCATAGCCGATTAGTCCGTATGCTTGGTTGGATTGTAATAATATTGGTTAAAACACATTAACACACATAAACTTTACACCTAAAGAACTGAATTACACGCAATAGTTGATCTTAAAACTAAACTGTATAAGACACAAATAAACTGCAAAACATTAATTTAAAAACAAATTTAAATTACCAATATTTAGGAATAACACTACATTTACTAAATTGAAAAAAGAAAAATATAATAACCACTTAAATACTTTACAACCTCTTCCTTAGATAACATGAGTTTTAAACATCCTGAATCTGAAATCCATTCAAATTGGACATTTGCCGAAGGCCGATAAAATGACATGTATAATCGAACTGCTGTTATAAAGTGATCAATTCTAATTTTATTTCTTTACAAAAGTTTTATAATTTAAATGGAGCGAATCTCCCTTACTCTTGAATCTCCCCTACGCACCTAATTCATATTTGGAATTAAACCCCTAAACAACAAAACATAAGACATAAAATGATAGAAAATGTCCGTTAAATATTTGTATTTATCTTAATTAACGGTGTGGGGGGGGGGTAATATTGATTCAGAACCGAAACCAATTAAACGACATTTGATGGAATCTAACAAAAGAAGGAACACGAATAAGAAGGAACACGATGTAATTGGTAGGACTTCTTATTTTCCGAAAAATCTGGCAACACTGTTACATTTATAGGCTCAGCAAGATGGCTGACAATTAGCTATGTTTAGTCGCCATAAATTATTTCCGCCTTAGACTAATATTATATAAAATACGAGAAAATAAAATTTTAAATATACAGGTTATGTTCAGTGATTTCGCTATGTTTGCACTAAAGAATAGGAGCGGCACATTTCACTGACACCAAAATGTTAAATAACAAATATACTAACCAAAATGAAATAAATACAGACATAGAACATATTATTTATACGTGTACAATGTATACTAACAAAAGTAGAAAAGGCCATTCTGACAACGTTGTCAAATTAAACATGAATTCATTCTTATAAGAACTGTATTGGTAGCCTATATATAGGCCTACCATTCTGGTGGCGTTTTGAGAAATGATTTCATTCGTTAATTTTAAATCTAGTTTACTTCTAATTTGGCTGCCATTTATGATGGTTTTGTTTATAAAATAAAATAACTAACTATTTGATCAATATTATTAGAAAGTTCGTATAAAATAACTCAAAAAAACTACCCACCTACAAATAAGGTAAATTGAATTTTTTATTATAGTGTTTGCTATTACGTATTTGTACAGTATTGCAAACCATAAAAATAACAAAACATAACCAAATCAAAGTATTTTTTTAGTTTCTAAACGTAAATATGTTGGTAGAACTTCTTAGTTTCAGATAAATCTGGCAACGCTGTAATATTACCTCTGCAAAATGACTGGCAGTTACCAATGTTAATGTCATAAACAAATTTTGGTTTTATTATTTCTTCTTTTGTACTTTTTTTAGATTGTTAATGTTTGATTTCCCACCGTCAGAGTAGCGTATAGTTTCTTTATACAGAGTGTCCTGGTCCCCTTTTGTGAATCTGTTCCTGGCATCGAGACAAACATATTTTACAATATAAATATGGGTCTACGGTGCTTACTTTTTCGAATGTCTGTCTGTATTTGATTTTTTACAATATAATGGATATCTAGAGAACGGTTTGATCGACTGAGTACAAACTTGACATGAAGTTATAAATAACAATGATCTATTTTAAGTAAATTAGCGATTATGTCCAATCATGCGTTTCAAAATGGCGACTATTTGAAAATTTCAAACCTAAATTACCCTAAAAACATACTTTAAACAAAAAATGCCAAGGCACCTCTTGTGTAGCAATTTCAATTCCCTATCGGATGGTGTAACTATCAGAACAATCGGATGAAAGGTTTAACTCTGTTTGGTTAAAGATAATAACACCATACGTAACCACAATAATGTTCTGTTTACTGTGTTGTTATAGGATGCCGGGTTGAGCAAACCAACTAAACTATTATCTTTCTTTCGATTGTTTTGACAGTTAAATCCGATACAGAATAAGAAGGGCTACAAAAATGATGTCTTGAAATTTGTTGTTCAAATTTACGTTTTTTTGGGTAATTTAGGTTTGAAATTTTCAAACAGCCGCCATTTTTAAATTTATTATTGTATATAATCGTTTATTTGTCCTAACATATATCATTGTTATGTTAAACTTCATGCCAAGTTTGAAATCACGCAGTAAAACCGTTCTCTAGATTGCAATTATTTAGTGAACAAAACGAAATGACGGCTATAGGGAAAACAAAGCGTTTCCGGGCACATGCCCAATTGATTTTGTTTCTCATTATTACGTGCTGAATTATATCCTAAAATATTGCAGAGTCATTACGAAACATCCTGTATATACATAAACATATCTTAGTAAAAGTATGCAAAACATCCCAATATTGTGGTTACGAGAGTAGTTATTGCCTTTAACTTAACTGTTATGATTTATCCGATTATTTTGGTAGTTATATCTTCAAATAGGGAATTAAAAGGTCTATAAAAGAGGTGTCTCGACTTTTTTTGCTAAATGTACGGTTTTTGGGTAATTTAGGTTTGAAATTTTCAAACAGTAGCCATTGTGTAACGCGTTATTGGATATAATTGTTTATTTTGCTTAAAATATGTCATTGTTAGGTAGTCAACAAAACAAGTCAATTTTGAACTCAATCGGTCAAACCGTTCTGTAGATATCAATTATTTTGTAAAAAAAACACATACTGACAGACAGACGAAAAAGTAAGTACCATAGACCCATGTTTACACTGTGAAATATGTTTGTCTCGATCCCAGAAACAAATCCACAAAAGAGGACCAGAGAGTATGGGGGAATCTGTATATGTCGGAAAAAGTTAAGTTTTTATCTGCACTAATACCCTTATAATATTGTATAAGTAAAACTATACTTAAAATGTACGCTTGGTAAAATTCTTCCCTTTAGAAAATAGTAAGCAGATTGAACACGGGGGCTAGTTAGGGTTATTGGTTAAATGTTATTTTAGAGCAACGCACATTTTCAAATAGAAAATAAATCATACTTCCCCTATAATTTTACAGGTTCTATTCCCGTACGGTAAATGTGCCCTATGGGGGACATTAAGAACAATCTATTGCCATCAGCTCAATAAACCAAATTACCCTTACAGCAAACTTTATTCAATGATCAAGTTCAGCACTTTACGCACATTTGCCCAATTTTATATTATAGAAACATTTGCAATGCTTTCAAACATTTGCAAGGGACCAAATGCTTTCCACACTTCCCTTAATTGAAATCCCTTAATTGTTGTTGCTAGCGTTGTAGTCTCTAAAATATATTAATATTGTACAGACAAGTTAGAGTTGTTTTATTTAAATGTAAGTTCCTTTCAGAAAAATAAAGTTATTTTTAGTTATTTGCAATAACTAGACATTTGCGTACACCATCCTTCTCAAGTCCCCCTATTCACAGACTTTGTTACGGTAGAAGAGAATGACTGTTAGTATTAGACAAGTATTACATCGTAGTTCAACTAGATTTTTAATTTATTTAGTGTTTTTAGAACGTCACTTTAAACAACTGACCATATAATTTTCATTTTACTTTCTCCACCCTGTACGTAGTATATGGAGAAAGTATTGTTTCCGTCCAAATTTTCGAATTTGAATTTTTAGTGGAATTTTCTGTGTTGGTGATCCCTGAACCCAAAAATATTTTTAGTAGAATTATTTGTTTTGGTGCTCCCTGTACCAAAGTTTTTTGATTTATTTTTTGGTGATGTCTGTCCGTGTGTCTGTTAGGATGTGTACAGCACTGGATACCATACCAACTGTCCGATTTTGATAAAATTTGGTATGTAGGAGTAGTACTGGAATATCTCCAGGATTTTGTTCATTTTTCCAAATTTTTGATTTTTAGTGGGTTTTACCACCAAAAATGCCCAAAAAAACTAGAAAAATCTAAATTTCTCAAAAACGGCTCAAAACGGCCTTTTTCTAAAAATTCTCGTTTAAGTAATAATAATAATAATAACTGATTTTTGGGGGGTGTTGGCCAAAAAGGGGTTGTTTTTCAATAATTTTCAAAACCTTTTTTCGTGCATCTATACAGGCTTAATTGACATACTTGGTGCAAATTTGTTCGAAATCGATCGAATAGTTTTAATAATAATAATAATAATAATAATAAAAATTTTGAATAAAACTACTATGAAACTTAATCTGGATGTGTATTACATACATCTAATATTTTCCATGGTATGTCCTACTTTTGCAATTCTAAATAACCACCTCCTATGCTACTCTGGTGAAGGTATAAAGTTTCAACTGGGAGAAAGTATGTGGCAGTTATCTGGTACCGTTTATTTTAAATATTTTTATAACCGTTTATTTTTACACTTTTTTTAATCAAAATATTTGCGATTAGATATAACAATCGAAGCTGAAGACTTAAAAATTTAAAGGTAATAACTACGAGTAATTAATAATTTATGAGGAAAAACAAACGGTAAATGCGTTTAACTAATTTGTGAGGAAAA
>JAGFPH010000283.1:158561-173155 GCA_018207615.1 Philaenus spumarius | reverse complement strand
GTTTAACTAATTTGTGAGGAAAAACAAACGGTAAATGCGTTTTACTAATTTGTGAGGAAAAACTAACGGTAAATGCATTTAGCTTCAAGTTTTACATGTACTGCAGGTTGATTGTTGGGTGTATTGAAAAGAGGGTTTCAATTAATGTTTAACTCACAGAATCTCTCAAAAAGTTTTGAATTACAAGAAAGTACGGGATTTAAATAATTGTTTAATGCTTTCTGTATCAACGAGTTCGATAAACACTAGGCCTACTATATCCACGTAGTTCTATGCTATATTCTATACTATATTCATTATGTTCTATGCTTTGCTACTGAACGATCTACAAATAGTTTTAAGTATTGTTTCTGGAATAGCAATAGTATTATATCAACTCGTGATCGTCAAAAATTTAAGTACATTTTTTAGTATTTATTATTAAAGGCAAGGAACATATACCATTTTAAAGGTACCGTGTTATATATGCAACCAAAATCCTATATGTATATATGTGTATATCCTATATGGCCGTTGCCAGGTAAACAAAATTAAGCAGTTTCCGAATCATCTGTTTTATCTATTATTTTATGTAGTTGGTATCTAAGGCAATTAATTTTAAAATTAAATTTTGAAGATGATGTCTTTATATTTTTTATACACAAATGCTTTTTCCATTCAAAACTATAAAAAAAAAAAAAAATAAAAGCATTTCGATCACATTTTATGAGTTAATATCCCTGTGACTTTCCTGCACGAGAAAATATACAAACCCATACTTAGCGTTGTTTCAATTTCTTTAAATTGAATTATCACTTATCTTTTTTTATTTGTTAAATTATTCTACAATTTAACAGATGAATTGTTTGGTTCTAAGAAATTTAAAATGTCTACTAAATATGTATCATTTTTTACCAAGCTTCCTCCTTTACCATTTTCTCTTTTTTCTTCATAGCGTCAAGGTAAGAATTTGCATACAAATCAATTTCAATAGTTATGTGAAGACCCAGTTGAATTTGTTACTTTACAAACACAATTACTTGTTCGAATTTCTACAACAAGAGATACTAGATTAAATAATAATTTTAAATCATAACTTACTTTTGTAAAAGAATATTAATGAACTGATACTAATTTGTGACAAAAGTAGATATTTTTAGACTGGCATTGTCTATATTAAGAAATAGTTGATCATGTTTTATAACGATATATTATCCTGGAAAGCATACATCAGCTGTAGGAAGGGAAGGGCGTGGTCCCAAGCTATCAGTCTTGATCAGCATCAAACAAGTGATGTCATAAAGCATGGATCAGACCATTTGTTGATTACCAACTTGTGTATTTCCAACAAGATGGGCGATTTATTAATCAATTAATGATGTGGCTAAACTCTATTTGAGAAAGTGGCTGTGGTGTGTTTATTGATGATATTTACTGATAACTTTTATGTATTTATAAAGATATTAAAAAGCATGTATGTATTTGCACTCCATTATAAAGGGTTTTCATAAAATAATGGTGGGGTTTCATTATTTTATATAGTAGTTTGTTGAAATTGTGTGATGTAGTATTGTTATTCCTGATAGCATCCACCCAAAGGTTTGTTTAACAGCTGTTGTAATCACAGCACAGCATCTGTTCTTGTGTTGTTGTTGGTATGTGTTTTGTGTTTTCTGAATTTTTCATGGGGAGTGCGTTAAGTTCTCTAATAAATAAAAAGCAAAGTCTGTTTTGTTGTTGGCTGAATTCCAGTCTGTAATTTCAGTTCAACGAGCATTTTGACGAGAATACAGAAAAGATCCACCACATGAAAATAACACACGACGTTGGTTCAAACAACTCGAAGAAACTGGATAAGTTCAAAAGCAGAAATCAATTGGCAGACCAAGTTTATCAGACGAAACGATTGAACTAATTAGACAATCTGCAATCAAAATGCTTCAGAAGTCAATTCCCCTAGGAAGACTAGAGTTAGGTATACCAAAAACAACAATCTACAAAGTTTTACACGAAACATTAAAATTACACCCATATATTATATAAAATTTAAACCCTATTGCAGGAATTTAAACTTGATGATTGTAAAAAACGTTTTAATTCCGCTGTTGAAATGTTGAACAACATTGATGAAAATCAATCATTTTTAAAAGATATTTATTTTTACACACGAAGCTACATTCCATATCAATGGGTTTGTTACCAGACACAATTCACGCATATGGGGTCTGAAAACAGACATGAAATTTTTGAGAAAATATGCTACTCGCCCAAGGTTAATCGTGTGATAGGACCTTTCTTCTTTGCTGAAAAGACAATTAATGGAATGTTGTATCTTTATATATTAATCTATTATTGATTTTCTAAGCTGGATGGAACTCGAAAACATTCAAGAACCTAACTATCAACAAAATGGCGCAACACTTTAGTGCAATAAAATTAATTGTCAGACGCTTTGAATGAAACGTTTGGACATCGATGGATAAGCCGGCTAAGACCTATTCTCTCCTCCTAGGAGCCCAGACCTGACATCTTGCGATTTTTTCTTGTTTGCTTACATCAAAAACACTTTTTACAGAGAAAAAATTCGTGACCTAAATCACTTAAAGAACAGGATTAATGAAGTAATGACAACCGTTAACGAAGAAGTGTTAATTAACGTTATTGCAGAACTTGATCATCGATTGGACATTTGCTGAGCGACTAAAAGCAACACATATTGAAATTTATTAGTTATGTAAAAAGACTGTGTCAGACGACGATTTAAATAAATAAACAGCATCAGCTGTAAGCAATTCTGTTTTCATTTAAATCATATTCAAAACACCACCATTCTTTTATGATAATCCTGTAGACGTATTAATTGAGAAATTCTGTTTTCAAGTTTTACTTTTTCAACCATATTTATCTTCTCTCAAGTATATAGATCAATATTGATGTATAATGTTACTGATCTTCAACCACAAATATTGTTATTTTATTTTAGAACGTATGGTTTTCTTCAAAAGATCGGAAAACACGTGACACGTTTGTCAATTTCAAAGGCACACTTCTCCAAATTGAGATTCTTAAGAGATGTATGAACAGCTTTAACGAGAACATACATGCGCACTTGAAAATTAGGTTTACAATAATATCATATATATTGACATTTCAATATTAAAAGGACAACAAATTTCTGTATAATATTTATAGGAAACCAACTACCTCTGACATAACTATAAATTCTCACCATCCAAATTCTAGAAAAATAGCCGCATGCAACAGCTTTACACGTAGACTTATAACAATACTCCTTAATAAATGGCTTTTGATAAGGAGTTGAACACAATAAGAGATATTGCAAGAGCCAATGGTTATACAAGGTATTTGATCGATTTTATTAAACAAACATTTCAATAAAAACCCAACAAGAGACAAAACCAAAACAAATTTAATTGTGTGCTTAAGACCACACGGGCGAAGTGTAAACAAATTAAACCTATGATGTAGGACGATCTGTTACACTCAGTAATACCCAACTCTGGACGATTATATTCAACTTAAATACAATATACTAAATTAGCAATGCGATTGTAGCCTAACAAGCTAAAGCGCTAGTCTTTGGGGATGGACTCTGTTGGTTCGACGAATCTCGGCAAGATCAAAACTTTTTTCAAATTGACGTGATAGAGCGTTTCACATTAGAGCGTGACGTGATGCGTGACGGTTTATAGAGCCTGACGGGATTCACCCCCACCAACAAGAAAACTGTAGGCCTATACTCTGCTATATACACATGTATACATTTTTTTTGGAAGTGGTGCGCCTACTTCAAAAATATGTTTTCGACAGAATACGGAACTGTTTTTTTTTTAAGTACTAACGAATACACTTAATAATATTAACGCAACCAAGCTTATAAAATTAGAAATAACATAAGTAATAATACTCCAGCAACAAAAAAAATAAAACAAGAAAGGTTGAAACCAACATTTGAGTTTATAAAATATCTTGTGGAGATTGTGATTGTTTGTACGTAGGACAAACCGGTAATCAGTTTGGGAAGCATTTTAACTAATAATTAAGGGAGATCGGGGTTAAACCGTACAGCGAGGCTAAACCGTACACCCCATTTAAGATGTAGATTTGAAGCACAGACTATAGAATTACTACAGACATCTCACTGCCACGTTAAAAATGGGTGCGCTTTTAAACGTCAATTTGTACGCTCATTCTTAGTGCGCGCCACCGTCGATGTACGCTGAAAAGTGTTGCCAAATGTACGCCCATGCTGCTCGGCATCCAACTTCTGACCGAGCGTACAGCAGCTAGCCACTGTACGCTGGGTTCCGTGCGTAGATCAGCGCTCTGTTTAGAAACAAACTTACACATTTATCTGATTCTAATTTAATTATTGTGTGTATTAAAGAGCAAGACGATGCTTTCTGGTATAATCACTAGAAATATTACCTATCCAAAGTGCTATATTATCCTATAAATTAACTAAATAATACTTTAAAATATGACCCACATATTACCGAAGAATTAGACCCCAGTAAAAAGTTCGGGAACAAACAAGTTTAGCCACAACCTAATAAACGTATCATTTTACAATTCAATAATATTACTTATTATTTGTACAACAAACGGTTTTCAACATTTATTATACATTGAGCATGTTTTTATTGAAAACATCTTTATCACAAAATTACGTTGTTCCAATTAATTTTTAGTAGTATTAATTATACTAAAATTAATCCAATTATTAATTGTAGTAATAATAAAAACTACATTTTGATACTAATGTATTTACAAGAATTAAATAAATAAACTTTTAACTTATTATTTAAAAAAGTACGTCAGTAAGTTTATTCATGTACCTGTATCAAAATCGTATCGGTAGTGTATTGTGTCTATTAATATTAATGACAGAATAAAACACCAAAGACAAGATACACTTTTCCTTATTTGTATTGCTATTGATATTAAAATCAATAATTAATAATAGCTGATCTCTATAATTTAGTTAGTGCTGTAAACGTAAACTATGTTATCATTGTACTCCAGGAATGTTATTGACAAACGATAGGTTATTTAAACAAAATATGTATGAACTTTATTATGAATATTATTAATCACAGTGTGGTGAAAATTATCGTTCATCACACACGGGCCAAAAGTAGCTTTTCGATCCTCGCTCATTTTCCGACTTCGGCTTCGCCTCGGTCGTTAACTTGAGCTCGTATCGAAAAGCGTCACTTTCGGTCCTAGTGATAAAATATACTATTAAATCATATTTTAATAACATCTGTTGTTACAGATACTGTACAGACTAAATTTAACTACAAGTAATATTTTCAAAAAGGCCTGAATCAAATAAGAAAGGAAATTAAGTAATAATGTAATTACACTAATGCTTCATCTTCATTTGTGCCTGAACGTTACAGTGCTCCAAGAAGTTAATGAGTAAACAACACAAAAGCACTTTCAAATATAAATTCTACTTACTTATTTCTTTGTGCTTAGTCAGAACTAATGTGGTTCGTTGCACTTTATAATTATTGACACATAAATACAGTAAATTTAAAAACCTCTGTTACCCATGTTACTGTTTTTCAGGTAGTATCTAAAAAGGTTTATTAATTTTAAACAAAAGAATGTAAATCCAGCAATGTTATTTATTTTTTTAAAATCATAAACATAAAAATATGTTCCTTATTTAATGTTTTTAAAATGTTCAATCACACTCCCAATTTTCAGTTACCATACTTTTAGTTTTTTTTTTTTTTTTTATATATAAATCACATTTATTAAATTGTCAACGTCAATTTCTCTCTCTTTTTAGATATTGGCTAAGGCCAGGCCATTGAGTCGGAAATCCACCATTGTGCTCCTCAGGTACATCTTAAAACTGTAAAGCTATCTCTGCCGTTGCAGTGGTTACTGGCTCATAGCTCCAATACAATGGTTAATTTATTTGAATTCGAATTACGACTAAAACCTCCTTTTATAATACCGGTACATAACAATTATTAATTACTTCAGCTCGCATTAGAATGCCGAAGTATTAAAATCATGAGGTAATTTTTTGTGCGTTTGTTTTCCTGAGTACACGATATAAGCACTCACAGATGTCGTAGAAAACCTGATGGTACCAAAATCTTCGTAATTTCATTGCGGAGAGTTAAAAAGCTTTTGAGCTTTCTAGTGTGAGTCTTAGCGCGTCGGGGTCAAAATTTTTGGGATAAAATTTTGAAATTAATAGGTCAAAATTATGAATACACAGTGTGGGGTGTCGTTTTATATGTTTTTGGGTACGGGAAAACTGATTTTGAGAGTTTAAAAGTCGTAGCGCGTCGGGGTCAAGTTTTTTTATCAAAATTATGAAAAGATTGTGTTAAAATTTTGAAAATTCTGTGAGAGGTATCGTTTCAAATGTTTTTGGGTAAGGGAAAACCAATTGTTAAAATTAAAAAGTCGTAGTCAATTCGTGTGTTCTGTACGGACGAGCCCAAGTCGCGAAAAAGCGTTCCATCTTTTCACCAGTTTTACCGTTTAAATTATATGGTAAAATGAAAAGTAACAAAACCCGTCCATTTAAAGTAATGTAGGCCAAACTACGGCACAAAAAGTTATTAATTTTTAGTTTTTCTAAAATTGTTTTATATATAACGCCACTAGGTCTGGCAACGTTTTTCGTCTGTCTGTCTGTACGTTTGGTGTGATTTGATATATTTCTGTTTGTTTTTTCGATGTTTGAATTTTAAGGGTAGTTATAAAAGTAAAATTATAAAACCCAATTTATTCAAAATCGACTAAAAATTCTGTGAAAAACTCTGTTTTAATTTTTTTTTGGAAATATCCGTTTTAAAGTCCCGTGAGGCAAATATCGGTTTTTGCAAAGTTGTCTATCTGTTTGCATGTTCGGTGAGCTATATAGACTAAACGAAATATTTGAATTTCATGAAATTTGGTTTGTAGGTTTGGTTTAGAGACATCTCCCGGCATTTAATTTTTTTTTATTTATAAGGGTAGTTTACCCGTGTATTTATGTAAATTTACCGGTTTATTTCTTATGTGAGAACTAAAACGCTAGTTTTGGGAAATGCTTATAAATACCCTTATCCGTGGAAAAATCCAAATGCAGTTTTCACCTGTAGTAGTATTTAACGTACTCAATAATTTGATACCACTCGCGAATCAGTAAAGATATCAGTTGTAAACGTATGCGGGAATAAACATAACCTAACCGAACTAAACAATCGTACAATTAAATTCTAAAATGTTGGAAAACTTTTAGGAATTCTGTTGTTGTTATTTTTTAGTTTATAATACAGTTTGAAATGTTGCTTTTGTTTTGTTCTAAATGAAATACGCATACTTATTTTATAGTGTTGTTCATTTTAATAAGTGAAACGTTTCTGAGCAACTGTTTCACCAACGTGTACAGAAGCACTATTGCTTGAACAGGATAGGCCTACCAGTGTAAATATTTATTCATAGTTAAATTATGTGTGACCGTTTTCTGATGAGTAATCTATTGAATATACCTAATATGTACCAGTACCAGTTATTAATAAATTTGTCATGGTAGGTATACAGTTATTATATTGTAATACCTACCGGTATACATATTATTATTTGCATTGTTTATATATATTTTTATTTCATCAGTGCTATTTTTTGTTGTTGAAAACCAGTTAGAGAGTCTGATAGCGTGGTATTTTATTATATACTGTACACTAAAAATAAACAATATTACCAATTACTTTCGCAGGAATTAATTTGCCAGTTATTATTTTACATATTACCACAATACCTTCTGTAATATTGTGCAATATTCTGTATATTGCTATACTTGTCATTGAATTAAATACAGTTAACGTTCATGAGATAGCTAAGTCAATTATTATCACGCTACCGATATTTAAAATAATAAAGATAAGTTCTAATGAGTCAAACAGACCCAAGAAACAGTGCACACGGTAGAACAGTAGGACACGACCCTGTCACATCGACGTGACCTTGATCAGTACTCACTCGCCCCCACCATATCACTCGTGCGATCTGACAACATCGTTCTGATAATAACTTACAGTAGCTACGCACCTGAACTCCAGCGGCTCAAAACTAACTCAATTTTCCCGCACCCTTTTTCCTATGGCAGTGAGAGGTCTGGAGTAATTCTATAGTCTGTGTTTGAAGCTAGTTAATTCCGATCGGTTGTGCAACCTAGCGGCAGACTGTACAACGTGCAGGGTTGAGTTCGTTTCGCTGAGTGCACGTGTGTCAGTGATACTGTGAAAAAACTTGTTTTTGTGTGTTTTCTTATAATTTTGGGACAAAGCTAAATAAGAGGTAAGTGGAAAACCTTTACTTATAAATTAGTAACTATCATGCCATAAGAAAGTACAGTTCTTAAACTATCTTTTGATCACTATTGATGATTAATTAAGTGACGGGTTTCAAGGTTATGTTACAAAATTGTCACGAAGTACAGGAAGGGGCTAAACCGTACAGAGGTGTACGGTAGAGCCCCTTCAATGTACGGTTTAGCCCCTAATGGTTTATGACACCATTAATAGGCTATAATTTATGAAGGAAATGTCACTAATATTACAATTTTATACTCTCGCCATTCATTCAAGCTTTTTTTCAAATACACATATTAGTTGAATTAACTTACTATCGCCTGTTGATTTTTTGTGGTGAGAAACGAACGATTGGTTTTACAACATGTGTCAGAAACCATTTGAAGCCTATTTTTCTTACGAGTGCATAGTGTAAGTACCAATTGTTTTTCTTAATTTAACGTGTGCACCTAAGCAAAATATGAAACAATTCTGGTTTTTAACACATGCTATGAACCTGATCGTTCTGTTTCATAGATGAAAACCCAACACAATTTCTGAAAAAGGCAATTAATTACTTATATTTTTTTCTCAGATGGTCCGAAAATACCAAAGAAAAACCAACAGAGCCCAATGGACGGAAGAAGGAATGAAGTCGGCTATTGGTGATGTCATACATAACACTAAAAAATTAAGAGAAGCAGCCAGGGCTTACAACGTACCATTAATGACGTTGAGTGACAGAATTAAGAGCGGTAAATCACAAAAGATAGTTTTAGGTCATAAGCCTGTATTCACAGACGTGCAGGAAAATGAAATTGCTGAACAAGTGTTACTTCTAGCTAAAGTATTTTATGGTATTTCATCGGTTGAGCTCCGCCGTCTGGTTTTTGAATATGCAGAGAAAAATGGAATTCTAAACAAATTTAACAAGACAGCTAAATTAGCAGGGCAAGATTGGCTTGATGGCTTTTTGAAGCGGAACCCAAGAATCAGCGTTCGGAAACCAGAAGCAACAAGTATGAACAGAGAATTACTGCTTTCAATAAACAAGAAGTGGATCTTTTTTTCTCTAACCTTACATCTGAAATGGACAAACACAAGTTTGATGCCTTAAAAATATACAATTTTGATGAAACAGGGATTTCCACGGTTCAAAAACCAGGGAAAATCTTAGGACCGAAGGGAATTAAGCAAGTGGGTGCTACAAGCTGGGAACGAGGGAAAAATATTACTGTGGGCTGTGCAATGAGTGCTGCAGGTGAATACATCCCACCAATGTTTATATTTCCTCGGCAGAGAATGAGCCCTAATTTGGTAAAAGGTGGACCACCAAGTGCAATTTACCATTGTAGTCACAACGGGTGGATCACTGAAGATTTATTTGTCACCTGGTTGAACCATTTTATTTCCCATGATAAGCCAAGTAAAGAACAGCCTGTGCTTTTAGTTATGGATAACCACAAAACTCACACTACTTTAGCAGCGTACAATGTTTGCAAGGAGAATGGAATAATTGTGGTGACACTACCACCACACTCGTCACATCGCCTTCAACCATTAGATATCACTTTCTTTAGCAGTCTGAAAGCAGCATTCAACAAAGAATGTGACAATTTTCTTAGGTCACATCATCATGAGAAGATAACACCTTATGATATCGCTGCTATTTTTAACAATGCCTATGGCAAGGTTGCTAATATAACAAAAGGAGTGAGTGGCTTCTCATCGGCTGGGATATTTCCTCTTGACCCGGAAAATTCACAGAAGAGGATTTTGCAGTGCGATCAGAGGTTGAACAGATATTACCTGTAATAGAAGATAAAGATATTGCTGATGGTGTACTAACAACGAGGGATACTTCGATCTTCGGAGACATGAACAGCCCAACTACTGCCAATATGGATTTGGACATGAGGGAAGACCCAACTCTAGATCAAATAAACTTGGGATCTACGAAGAATTCACCAACCACGCCTTGTTTGAATGAAAGTAAACCTACTCCTCCTCGATCTAAGCTAGTATCTTTTAAATCTCTCTGTCCCACTCCACATTCAAAGAAAGTGAAAGTAACTTCAAGACAGCAGCATTAAATTATTTTTACCCAGTCACCAAATAAAACAAAATTGGAAGAGTCGGCTACTGTGAAAGAATTAAAGCAAAAAATTCAACAACTGCAGGCAAAGATAAATATTAAAAAAGAAGGCCGAAAAAAAACGAACCAAGATAACAAGATAGACCTACTCAAATGTAAAATTAAAGGAAACTCCGAACTAAGAAAAACCGATTCTAAGATAAGAGAGCCTAGACATAAGGCCAAAAAAGTTAAAAATAAGTCTATGTCTTCGAAATCCAAAAGCCGAAGAAGTATTACGTTTGATTCATCATCAGAAGACTACTGTACTGACATACAAAATATTTTTCAAGATGATGATTTAGATGATATAGACCTAAAGAACTCATTCCTTTCAGGAGGATTACCAAGAGACGCTTCAGGCTCGAAAGACATATGCCTCATGTGCGGGGAGTTTGGCAAAAACAAGGAACTCTGGTTTAGATGCTGCACATGTTCAGAATGGGTCCACTCTGCGTGCAGTGCTGCCGAATTTGCAGACAATTTTACATGTGATTTTTGTCTAAGTGTAAATATAGGATAGTCTATAAACTTTAAACATTTTTTTCAACTTTTCATATATGTTTACTTAACACTTTAGTTATAAATATTAATTTGTTTTTTATTTCATTGTTGTTGTTTTAAATTTGTTTAAACTAAATTTTATTTTTATTATTAGATTTTGATAGTGGAGTTTTTATAGTTGTATTTTTCGGTCATTTGCACGATGCTTCGAAAGTAGGTATCAACTCTTGGTTTCCAAAATATTTAAACTGAAGATTTGTGTTTTTTATATATCTTAATAACAATATCTACACTTTTTATACTTTCTTCAGTTGTGCTAAATACTTGAAGTTATACTATAGAACTCTTAATAAGTAATAAAATGTGTTGTGTGCAATAATTCATTGCATTACTTTTATTTGTTTCCATAATCATGTAAATGTTTAACTGTATGGTAAAGCCCCTTTCACTATACGGAATTTCCCCGACCCCCGGAATAGTGTCACTTATTTTACTATTTAAATTTAAAATTATAAACAGTGAAATAATTAAATTTTTTTGGTGTGCAAGTGGTAGCCAATGGTCCAAATTACCTGTTGCTTATTTTGTTATAGTTTTAAACCCAATATCAGCTTAGCAATAACGATAATTGCTTAAGTGTACGGCACAGCCCCGCTCTCCCCTACCCAACAGGAACGTAAACAACATAAAATCTAACAACACCATTTAGTTGACTATAATTAATTTAATTTGGTTTATGCTGATATTGAAACTAATTTGACACCCTTACATATCTATACTAATATTATAAAGAGGGAAACATTTTTTGTTTCATTTTATGTTAAGTGAACATTTCTGGAACTACTGAACCGATTGAAAAAATAGTAGTTCCAGTACGCACGCAAACCCCCCAATGGAAACTTATAAAAACATATGGTACGTTTTATTTACAATAACGGTGTAAGATTAAAAATAACCTCAAAACTAATATGGTAAATAATGTTAAATGTTCAAATTAAATTATTTCTTATATTTTATAACAGCAGTTATAATAATGGTTAAAAGATCCAGCAATGCTCATGTCTACACTTAAAAACCCTAACCGAAAAGCTAGAAATACAAAAATAATTGCTTCAAATTTTGAAATATTAATGGAAATATTGGAGCAAACAGCTATATTATCTGTTATTTTATTAAATTGGTTGCTATAGTAATAAATGTAAATACATTTGTTGGTTTATCATTCTAGGCCTAACCTAAGAAAATTTTCCGACTAAATTTACAAATATTGAAGTAAAAAAAGGTTTTTTATCGAAATTAATTATAGCCTATGTTACTCAGGGATAGTGTAGCTTTTTATTAGTTAAACTTTTTTTTCAATCGGTTCAGTAGTGCCAGAGATTACCCCTACATAAAAAAAAAACTTTACCTCTTTATAATATTAGTACAGAAAAGCTTCACTATCTTTGAGTAACATAGGATATAATTCTATTTCAATATTTATAAATTTAGTCGGAAAAATTCTTAGATTAGGCCTAGACTGAAGAACTAACACATATTTCTTGAATGTATTTAAATTCATTACCATAGCAACCAATTGAATAAAGTAATAGATAAAACAGCTGTTTGCTCTAATACTTCCATTAACATCTGATTTAAAACTTTGAAGCAATCATTTGTATTTCAATAACTTTCAGGTTAAGTTTTTATTAAAGTGTAGACCTGAGCCTTGCTGGTTATTTTAACCTTTATTATAACTGCTGTGATAAATACACGAAAGAATTTGATTTGAACATTTAACATTATTTACCATCTTAGCTTTGGGATTATTATTAATAATACACCTTTATTTTAAAGAAAACATATTATTATGATTGTTCCATCGGGGTTGGTGTGCGGGACACGTAGGCGTTTCCCCTACTATATAATAAAGGCAAATACATGGATGCCTTGGAAGAATTTCAGATATATGAACCTAGAGCATGTAAGATGAACAAACACGAACTATTAAATGAAAAAATTCATTTTTAGTCAAATTCGCTTTAGGTCACAGCTATGAGAATCCAAGATAACGAAGTAAATAAGCGAGGTAAACATCCATTAAGCAGTCTTACTTTAAACGCCGAGGTGCGCGGCCACTGAATGTGTGTGTAATATAATGTTTGTTTTTGTTGTTATTGTTTTAATCTTTGACCTCAAATGAAGGAAGATCTGATTATGAGACCTAAGCACCGAAACGCGTAAAGAAAAGAAAATAGGAGTATGTACATTAAAACTTATTAAACATAATTCACTTACGTTTTAACAGATTCATTTTAACTTTGGTATTTAAACCGAACGTAAAAATTCCAGATATTAAGAACCTAAATTTGTTTACAGAGCAACACAATTCTGACTGTATTATGTTTACGCTAGGAAACGTGCCCAAACTCTGAAAATATCAGGGTAAGTTTTAATGAAAGTTTGCTCAACATTCTGTCCCAACAGTTACAAACTTCTCAATTGTTTGTATCACGATGGTTACAACTAATCGAGTTTGTTAACCCACGTGTTAACACTCTTCCAGTTTACTTTCTATCTAGTTGAACACAAAATATATCGCTTCTTTGTTTTGCTCTAACTGTAAAAGTTGTTACAGTGAAATATTTTCTGTAAACATATTTAGAAACACGAACATCCCATGGATAGTAAACTAGAAACTCATTTAAATATTATGATTTCGAGCGATGCGACATATATTATGTGATTTAAAAGAAACAACATTCATATCTAAGGTTATAAATACTTACTCAAAATCATACCTACAAAATAATCTTCTTCTTTAACGTATTCTAACCACTAGGTTGGTTCTAGGTTGCTGTGACACGAAGATCAGTATAATTGTGTGCCGATGACGCTGTGCTGCAGCCCCTGCTTCTGTATTGTTGCAATATAAGATACATAATTGACATCAGTATCTAAACAACTGCGGTTATTTGACTGATGAAATAAACTATCTCGTGGATAATACTAAAGCTAGAGCGGAACTGCCTGACCTAAACTACAAGCCGTGGTTAAAGGAGAGTAATTTCACTTGCTCGTTGTGCAATCTACTAGTGGATAGTGTTTTCCATTTTGTAGCCAAAGGATCTATATTAATGTATACTAGAAGGTGTTGGGTAGAGACATCTATTTTAGATAGATAAGAGTTTTCCATAAATGGTAAGGATTGACGTGCGCTGGGTAGTTCAAAACAAAATGGATGGACTGAGAGGCTTAAACCAATAAAAGAGTTTAACCATTTAAAAAAATTTAATAGAAGATGGATCCATTTTATTTATTTTTTATTATGTTCATATTATGAGAAAGTTTTTATTGGAATTATTAAATTAGGGATAAGGTATTTTTTACACGGTTTTCATTTCATGTTGCCTTCTCTTTTATTAGGTGTTTGTTGTATTGTCTAGTTAATAAGAAACGTTTCTGTCATCTAGAGTTTACTGCCAACCTGGCTGACGGTCAGTAGACCTTGCCAAAAACAGTGTTCGTTACGTTCATTTTGTAATTATTATTTTCATGTCTTAATAAAAGAACTATATTAATTTTCATTAATTCATTCAATAATTTAGAAACGTAATTTGACACTTGGAATTTAAAAATAAATTTAGACAAACTAAAATTACTGTCTT